>WBMV01007118.1:0-49162 GCA_013396655.1 Campylorhamphus procurvoides | reverse complement strand
TCCCTTTTTCTTTTTCTTTTTCTCTGCAACTTAAAAATTGGGACCTTAAGGGGAAATGGAGTGTCATCGTGTGATGCAGCATAGGGATGTGACCAGCTGTGAGGGAAGGAAGTAACATTACTCCTTTCCATCAGGGCTGTGTGCCAGCAATAGCAGCACAATATCCCGGCAACACTGACTTGTCCTGGCACAGGAAAAGGCCACTAAGAGTGAAGGACAAGTGGCAGGACGGACCTTCCTGTCTCTGAGCCTTGCCTTGGGGAGCTCTGGGGCCACTCTCAAATCTGCTTGTTCTTCTTGCAGTGTTCCCCAAGCTTCAATGGCAGCTGTAATTAAGCTCTTATGCACCACTCTGATCTAGCAATTGATCTTCCAGGCTGCAGAAGACTTAGGCAACTGATTTACAGTTAAAATATCACTGAAAATTGGCATGGTTACTGTCTATAGGCTGGCCTCTCATCTCATTTGAACCTCACCTTCTAAGATTTTTATTTTAAGTTTTTTGTTGGTTTTTTTTGGTTGGTTGGCCGGTTTTTTGTTATTTGGTTTCTTTTTTTTTTGGGGGGGGGGGCCCTTTTTTGTTTGGTTGGGGTTTTTTTAGTATTTTTTGTAATCTATATGTGGACCTCACTTCCCATTTCCAACCTGATACAAGAGGTTATTTGAGCATAGCAGTCAGGGCAGTGCTGTTCCTTAATCTAGGTATTTTCCTAGTCATTTCAACAATTAAATCAGATCAATTAAAAGTAGCTAGTTAACTTGCACATTGGTCAATTTTACTCCACAACATAAAGGTATCAGAAATAAATTGTCTCTTAACCTACCTTATACATTTAATGAGAAAATAATGCAAGAATTAATAATTTCCAATCAAGTCCACATGGAGTCTTTTTGGTTGCTTTTACTTTAGCCTTTGAGATGAAGAACTAATTTGTCACTTAGCTGTAAGTAAAAGTTGAAAGAAAGATCTCAGAAAAAGATTTTAACTTGGCAGTGTTCTCAGAGACTGCAAATGCTTGCAAGTGCAAAATTTCAAGCTACAAATACAAAACAAACAAACAAACAAAAAAACCAAAATCCCCAAACCAAAAAAAACCCCAAAACAAACAAACAAAAAAAACCCACTAAACAAAATTAAAAAGAAAAAAATTAAAAAGAAGACGTATACCTTTGCAGTCCCAACATTAATGCACTGGTTTGCTGTTATTTTAGGAAAATAATACAAACACATGGCTGAAAGTTCTGGGGGACAGAGAGACAGATAAGAGGAACTTGTACAGAGAAATAGAGCTTGTAAATGCTAGGGCAGGACACCTGTCTCCTATTTCTCTTTGGAGAGGTGCTGCTGTGTGAGCAGCAACTGCTCCTGCAGCACTCATATGGAGCTGGTCTGCATGGCCTTTGCCAGGTGACATCAGATGTTGTGGTGTCATGGACATGCAAGCACATAGCATTTCTTGGGTTCCGAGGAAGAGAGGGCAGTCCCTGAACTGCGACAGTCTGATGGCAGTGCTTTTCTGCAGACTTCCCAACTGTGGATTGCCCCCTCCCTGCTTTGGCTGTTTTCTCACCCGAATCCACGTTCTGCCTGGTTGGGTCTGTGGCACTTCCTGACACACACCACAGCTTCCACAGGGTTTCACTGTCTCCTCTCAGGTTTAGGATGCTTCCTCCACAAACATTATGTCTGCCATGCCTGTCTCTTCCAAATGCTGAATCTCTTCTGACTGCTTTCCTCCAGTTTCCTGCTCAAGAGAAAAGACTTTTGTAAAACATTATTGCAATCCTTCATAAGTAAACAGATGTTGTGTGGAAATCCCACCCTCAACAAGTCTGCATGCTTAAGTGTGGGCAACCCAAACATCCTTCCTTCAGCTCACGGATCACCTCTCCCCTTGCATGGACACCGCTGCTTGCCATAGATTTTGTACACAGTTACCAGTTTTTTTCTTTTTGCTTTGCTTTAAAGGCTAAACAACAAAGTTTAGCTTTTTTCCACCCCATGGGAATAAGCTTTTTCAGTAGCTACACAGCACAATTGTTTTTATATGAGGATTTTTTTCTTCCACAACACGGGAACATACAGAAAACAATGTTAAAGGAGCTTTTCTGCCCACAAAATACACTTCAGTGACTTTCTGTGTCTCTGCACTTAGACTGGCCAAATGTACATTAATGTAATTTAACCTCTTTCTCTGAAGTTTAGATTAAGGCCCATTACATCACAAATAACACAGACCAAAACTGATAGAGACATTTATAAGCACTTACGGTTATCATCCACTGTCTGACAACTTGTTTTACCTCCTTAACTCAATTTTGTGTCCAAACTCTAGAAGAGGGGGGAGCATAACATTTTACTTGTAGCACTGTGAGTAGTTTAATACAATTTCTGTCAGTAAAGTAGATTTGACAGACTATTTCATTCACCTCAGCTGAGAATATACAAATTGTCAGGAGGTCCAGGACTCTCTGATGTAAGTCATTTGCAGTTAAACATACATTTTTCCCATCGAAGCAACTGTCCAACTTTGCTGCTATTTGTGTGGTTTTCTGGTTTTGGAAGATGTTTCATTCATTTGTTGACTTTGGCAAGTGTTAACATAATTACTCAACCACGTTATGAGGCATTTCCATGAACCAGTTGCTCTTTTTAAAAAATTTAAGCGAAATGCTCTCACTCAAAGGTAAAGTACTTAAAACCTCCAGTTGAATACTGATTATGAATTCCTACAGCCCACCACTCTGTTCAGTTTTGTTGTTGAAATCTTTTGTATGATTGAAAAATGGAGAATTTAGCACCAAAAAAAAAATTAAAATGATCACACCAGAGGTAGGATAATTCATTTTCTCTTATGATTTCATTCCACATGACGTTTGGGATCATACCTAAATGATTCTCAGTCCTTAAAATCTACACTTCAACCCAATTATAATAATGAAAACCTGGGGAAAAAAAAAAAAAGGCGGCTCTGGCATTTGGCAGCCTGTTCCTTTTTCCTTTATTGTCAAAGTCTATTACAAACTCATGCTGCTCAGTACTGGTCTTAAAGCTCATTACTTCAAACGATTTCTCCCTCCTTCACTTAAGGAGTCTGTGTTTGAAGCAAATCTCCTGCACTTACATAATTGGCTTATTTTGTGAGAAAGCACAAAACGGGTGCCTCTTTTATCTAAAATAAAACCTATCTGGAAGATGTGTTGGAGAAGCACACCTCAGGTAGTGTAAGAGCCAGAGAATAATCATGCAACCTAATCAGAGCTAGTTCAAAGAAATCATCCCAAAATGTGCCCAGGGCAGATGCAGGGTCCTCTGCACCATCAACTTTGCTCTGTAAATACTGTTCTTCTTGGCTGCAACACTTGGTAAAGACTGAAGAAGTCAATGTTTGATGTGTTTTGGTGTCCAAACGCAGATGCCAAAACTAGATATTAAATAGATATAAATGTATATATATGTGTGTGTGTATATTTTTATGCATACGCACACACACACACACATATATATATGCCTAGTTTTGGCATCAGTAGTTATACATATATATATATAAAGAGAGAGAGAGAGAGAGAGAAAGTAATTATATATGTGTGTATATATATATATATATATATGTATATATGATGATGTATATACATACAACCTGGCTTTGGAGATGTGACATAGAAAACAAAGTATGAAAAATATGTTTCTCAACAAGGGAGTTCTATGGGAAAAATGTTATAACTTTTAATATATAGGAAATATAACCTTATAACTTTACAATCCCTTTGGTCTTAAAAGTTAAGAATTTATTTAAAATATCACTTCTCATTATACCATTGCTATTAACACACATGTGCCTTGGGTTCTACAGGTGGGCCAAAAATATCCTAGGGTGAATAATAGACAGTTCCAGGGAACAGTCAAAAGTGCTCTGACATCACCAGAAACGTATTATCAGGCACTGGTGCGGCACTGACTCTGGTTGGGTATTTAGAAAGCGTTATGACATTACCCAGTGCTGTCAATTATGCTACTTATGGGGATACACAAATGCTTAGGCCAGAGTCTCACTAGGGCAGAGTCCCCCAAAGGCATAATCTCTCCTCCAAAGAGCTTCCAAATCCAAAAAGAAATGTGTTGGAAGTGGCAAAAGGCCATAGTAGCAGCAGATATTTTAGCAGCTGTCCAAAACACTCCAAGTCTCTGGAGAAAAAGTTTCCAAGACTATTTTCAGGCTGTATTTCAGGCCTCCTCTGTAACCTGTTAATCCTTCCTTCTTAAAGGATTTGAGGAAGGATGGGTATCAAGCAGGAAGGGAAAATACATTGCATTTACCTGCACACCAGTATCTTTAATAATGTAGCATTTGGTATTCATCCTTCCTTGACATCTTGTTAAAAATAGTTCTAGCTAACCCAGAAGTGGGATAATGAAGCTTCAGGACCTGAGCACAGAAAAAGATTAACCCATACAAACAAATTCTAATGCAATACTCACTAATTTGGGTAATATTTTACCCAACAAATAATTTCTTTGATCAATAACTTTTTTTTTTTTTGTTAATGAATAATGAGCCAGTACAAAAAGTGAAAATATGAAAGACCCCAGACTCTATCAGTGAGGTTATTTATGGAAAAGGTAGTATTTATCAGGATTAACAGTGACAAAATATATCTATGACTGAATACTTAAAATAATGGCTCTGTTACCCAGAACATTATTCCCCAAAAAGTAGGAAGGAAAGAAGATTTTATTGATTTTTATTCATATTTTAATGATGTGTATTTTAGCCATCTATTCTCTGCCAGGTGAACCTCTGTCTTCTTCATATGAGAGCAATGATATCATATAGCAGCTGTTACAGAGTAGTTGTTACTTTTCATGATCCCAGCTGTTTCATTCTAAGAATAAAAAGATATTGGGTACCTGCCAATTAAGTAAATGGAATTGCCATTTTCATTTATTGCAATAGCCTGTTTAAGTTGTATTCATAATGTTTTTTGTTAATGTAGATAAAATGACAGCACTGGCAAGCAAGAGTGTTTTTATGAGCAGAATATGTGTGTTAAAATATTCAGTCTTTTCAGAAGACTCACAGATGTTTTGGTTTTGAAATGCAATTTTTAAATAATCAGTAATGTGCTGGTGTCTCCTGCCTGTCCACTGACACCAGATCCCCATCCCTCTGCTCATCTTTTGGGGTTTGGTGCATAATGATCAATAAAAGGGAGGGTTACATGGGCATATTTTACCACCTACTTCCTACTCCTGCTTTCCAGTTAAAATGCTGAATAGAATTATAAACCCATTAAGCAGTGTTAAAATGCACTAATATCAGAGCGCTCTTTTTCAAAACTGGATCACTTTACAGCAGAGTCACATCTTCCTTTAGTGTACATCAGGAAGGCTTACGGAAAGTAGATATAATCAGCCAGAGTATTTTTTTAAAAAAGTACTTCCTGTAGATAATGAAATGCATCACTGTTTCTGTTACTTCTCCATCAGAAAAAGAAGGACTAAAAACTATTTTAAATTTGTTCCACTTATATAAAAATCTGATGCTATCTCAAAAATATCATAAATGTTTACAGCCAAGCCTGGAGATTCTACATATGGAGATCCTTTTTTGGGACAGAGGCATAGGTTTGTAACAGGATATATTTGATATGTAAAGCAAGGAAGTTTGTGAAGGGAACCATGGGTCTTGATGCAGGAATAAGGATTCAAGCATGACATTGTGCTGTGCTCAGTCCTATGCTAATTGTCCAGATTAAGGAAGGTATCTAAAGAAATGGTTACATTTAACTGAAGAAGGTGCAAAACCAAACACAAACCCCTTTTAAACAAAGCAACCCAAAACTTAAACACTCAGCATTTCCCGTTACCTTTGAATACATACGCCTTTGAGGAACATAAGTAGCAACAAAGAATGGGGAAGAGAGATTGTTGGTGTTTGAACGTCTTCTTCCACAGCTGATGCTGAAATAGTGGAAGAGTTCTCCATCCCACTGTGTCATCTGGGTTCTTTGGTACTTTGCTTGTACATGCCAAACCCTTTTCATGAAGAAGTGAGCAAGATGACTTAAGCCAGAATAAGCTCTATCTGAACTGGCTATTTAAACCCTGATTTAGACTTCCCGTAGGAGCTAGAGTGTTCTTCTGAACAATAGCAAGTGCAACAGATAGTCTTCAGATGCTGAGCCACAATCAGAAAACTCAGCTTCTTAGTAATTCTAGACACACCCCTCCAGCAAAATTACAGGCAGAGGCAAGGATCAACAAACACACAGAAAGGCCAAACTATAATGCAAAGAAGAAAATAATAATTTAATGCACTTCAATTTTGTATTGTTCTGTTTACCTCCCTCTGAAATGTTTATAGAGTGTCCTTATGCTAATATCCAAATATCCTTGAATGCACGTTTCTTAAGACCACCTCACGACAGGCAGAGAGAAGATTGTTATCCTCATTCACAGGGGGAGAACTGAGGCAGAAAAAGACCGGACAAAATGAGTTTCCTGGAGAGGTACAGTCTCTGAAAAGTGATTGGTTTTCTTATGTATTCTTCATGGCTATCACTGGTAGAGATAAAGCAAATTCTACTTGAGTACTGAATTGGTTTAAGGTTAAAAATTTGGATGAATTCTGCAAAAAAGAAATAACTTTTTTAAATTTGTCCTTTCACTTTTATACCCCTTAAAATGCATTCACTTATCATTTTCAGTTTTTTATGCAAATCTGAAAAAAAAAAGGAGACAATGCATATATTGTAATATAACTAATTTATATCTCACATATTTAATGAAAGATTATATTTTTAAGCAAGATTACAATTCAGGCAACTGAATATATATACAAGTAATATAAGTAGAAACTAACTGAATTTTATCTGTTTCTCTGTGTATTTATGTATGTATGCATATGTATTTTCTGACCTTGTAAGAAGGGAAATCTGTAAAAGTTGGCAGCAGTCTTTTGGATATAGGTGAATGAAATTACATTTGAGGTAACTAATTACAGAAATAAATGCCAACTAATCAGCAATTCATCACAAAGTAATTTCTTGTTAAAGATAATATAAAAATGGGGAAAATCAAACTAATGTTAAATTAAAAAAAAAAAGAAAAAAACAAACCTCCTCCCCCCCAAAAAAAACCCCAAAACAACAAAAAACAAAACCAAAATAAAACAAAATCACAAAACCCTCCAAAAAAAAAAAAAAGACTCTAGGAAAAAAAAAAAAAAGTCGTTTCTGGTAGATGAAATCACCTTCACTTGTTCTGTCCCTCCAGAGTTTTCTGCAAACACTCTGTTGCCACCCCTCCTGCCATGCCCTTACCTAGCCCTTGGCAGGCAGGAGGGGGGTGCTGCACCAGCTCTCTCTCTCACTGCCAGCACAGTTTGCTCCCTCTCCACAGGCTGCTCCGGCCCCTTGCCAGGGACTGTGGGGCTCTGGAAATTATTCCTTGCAGGCTGAGAGAGGTAGGAGGCATTAGAAGATGCAGAAAGGGCTTCAGATCTGCCTTTTCTGCTCTCCAGACCCTCTGGCCAATCCCTCTACTAGAGACCCTTACTTCAAACAGATTTAAATAGCTGCTTTCCAGGTGTCTCCCAGCTGGCTGGTAACCCAATATCCTAAGGGTTCATGTACCTATTTTTCTTAAATTTCCTCAACTTCCCGTTCCTCTGCATCAACATCTGGCATCAACCTAACCACGAGCTTGAATACCTCTTCAACAGTGTTCGAGACTATTTTTCATTACTAGTCAGGCTTTTTTTTTTTGAAATCTCAGTCATTGTAAGCATATTTTCATAGCCTTCAAATCTCATAGACCTTGCTGAAGGCAGGATTTTATTAGTCTTTCTACACGATTAAGATTGCTTGTATCATACATGGATCACCACAAGAAAATACCAAAACTCTGTATCTCTGTTAATTTCAGTAGACTTAAACTGAGATAAACACAGCCTGTTATGCCACAGCATTTTAGAGAAATGCACTGATTTAGAAGCACTATGTGTAGTGGATAGATTAGGCACAAGTCATCCAGAAGTAGTAACCTGACTGCAGTTTTCTCTCTTCCATTTCATCATAGCTTTGACAGTGCAAACTTTTGTGACTACTGCAATAATGTCTGGAGGCAGATGACAGCAAAATATCCAAGCAAATACTTAGCTTAATTGTTTTATTTTTTTAAAGAAAACTTTGACAGTTTGCAGACTATGAACAGTAGGTTTAAGTACACTATTTAAAAGGCTGGGGTGATGCACACAGCTTCTGTAGGAGGAGGATATTAAAAAAAAAAAAAATCCTGGTAGCTAGTGGTAACAAAAATTCGAACAGTATGAGCTAGCGGCAAAGCATCTCTGTTAATTCTACTTTAATTACCCAGATGTTAAAACGTTTGCTCTCTTTGGTGAGGCTGAGGTACATCCACTTACTGATGGGAAACACACAGTGACTGTCTCAGAATTAAATAGAAGTGTATTAACATAGATGCAGCATGATATCATTAGTATAAATTGGTAAAACAAATGCTTTTGCCAAGAGTTTTAAAAGTGAATAATGATTCTGGATGACTACTAAGTGCTTTGCTTTAAATCCTTTTAGAAGGACTGGTTTTCTAAAGGTGAGATCTCAGTGTGAGAGTAATTCTCTTTTAACATATCTGAAGCCAAGCACTGTGCTAGAGCTGAGTTTTGTGAAAGAAAATGCTAATCTTATTCTTGAATGTTCCTGAAAAATGTTATACAAATGCTTGGTGTTATTTAGTTACACAGATTCAAAACTTACCATAATCAAACAAAAGTAACGGAAGTTTTCCAATTTATTTGAAGAACTTAAAAGCAATCAATATGAAGGTAACATCCATAAATTCCAGTGATGCCTTCAAGATAGATTTTAGGGCTACTGATCTTATGTGCTAAAGTCAGATATTTCTTTCTTTCCTATGAATTGAAGAGTCTGCTTCTGCTCCGCTTTGAAGTCAAGGGGAGTTTTATCACTGTCTTCAAGGACAGGCAAATTAGAGCCCAAATTTGCATCTGGAACTATGTACAGTAGGGTGTTCGAGTGGCGTACAACTTGTCACCACAATTATAGTAATTTTAATCAACCTCATTTGCTGTTTGCCGCTCTGAGATTTCCAGGACAATTTGCTCATCTGCACTTCAGTGTTAATATCTCCCGACCCTTTCTGTTTTACAAGTCATGCTTTTATTCTGTCACTCCTGCTGCAGCTGAACTGGAGCATTTTAATAAACCTCTTGTTACCCACATCTTCTATCCATATGTCATTGACTTAAGCAGAGCAGTTTGTCAGGTTAATATTTTATACTTTTTGTATTTAGACTATTACTTAGCTGATCCATAACAGGGGATTATAGTCAGGGATACGAATATTGAGTGACTTTTTTTCCCCACGTGCTCGTCTCCAAGACAACTAGATGGTTGTATTTAAAAGAGCACAAAGACCAGAACGAGTAGCTCATCCAAGTCTTTTAGCAAGTGTGCTTTGCGGTTTTGCATTTTAAGGCAGGCCTTTCAATCTATCCCCCTGCCATTTTTCACCTCAGGCTCACTGGGAGTCCAGCTGATAATTGCAGCTATTAAGCTGCTGCTAGTGTAACTCCAGTTACCTTTTGTTTCTGGTTTCATTTAGTCTAGCTGGAGAGTTTCTCTCGTGATAGTCATATTTAAAAGCCACAATGATATTCTTCCGTTTCCTCCTATCCGGGCTAGTGATTATTAGGTACGTCCGCTCTCCAGTTCAGCCTGCTTGCAGCGATTTTGTAAAGCACACACTAGCTGGTGCTTCTTGGATTTTTTTTTAAATAAATTAAAGATAAAAAAATAACTTGTGACCATAACAAAAGATCCCTGGCAATCATAAATTAACAATTGGAGCTGCTGTCAGCCCTGCAGGAAGCCCTCGTGCTGTAGCCTCATACAGACCAGCAGCCAAGCAGAGGCTGCATCTCACTATTAACCAACCACGAACTGCAATTAATCTGAATCTGCTTCTGAAATTCAGCTCAGCACTCCCTGAATTTCCTCTCCCTCCCTGACTGTCAAGAATAACGCCATGCACTGGAAATGCAATGCTTGAGTGGTCAAGCTTTATTGCTCCCATGTATGTTTTTTGGCCTGATAATTACATTAGGGATGTAAAATACGTAATGTAAGTTTCCTGTGAGAATTTGCCCCTGAGCTAAGTGCTATCACATGTCATGGGGGTTTCAAAGTGTGTTCAATGCAAAACCCCAAACCTGTCCAAACAACGTATTTAGATGGGCACTGCAAGAAAGATCGTGCTGTTCAGCTGTAGATGAAGCTCGTTGCAGCTCCTGGAGATAGCTGGTTGTGATGCCTGTGAGGTGCCAATTTTTATTAAGACCATTTCGTTCCTTTGAACATGAGAGGCACAAATTTTTATGATTCAGATAACCTTTCAGGGGTTTCAGATTCCGGGAGGATAGGAGCTTTGTGCAGACTCAAAAGTTTCCAACAACGGATTTGCATCCTTTCCCTAAGATGATTTATTTTGCTTCATTTCAAACAACTCCTTCTGTACTTAACCTTATTCATGAGCTCCACATTACCAAATTCCTCAAAGTGGAGAGCAGAATACTCTCATGATTTCATGTGCTGGCACTTCTGAAATTTCACATCCACTTTGTATTAGTTAATCTAGTCTTGAAGACAAACTTTTACAGTCAGATACATGTTGCTGGCACCTTACTGGTATGAATCCTGACTGTTAATATTCCCATAAAATAGATTGTTGTGCTAATGTGATTTGTAGGGAAATGAAGTATTAGCAATTCTCAGTTCAGAATTTTGGTGCAGCAAAATAAGAGCTTGAGTCCTTTATAACACTCAGTTGAAGTTCTTCAGGAAGTTTTAAAAAGCAAGAATGCATTAATTAAATTGCCAATAAAATGAAATAAATAAAATAAATGTAAATGCATGAAAAATGCCTTCTACCAGCCATCCTCCCAATCTTTTTTTTCTCTTCAGAGCTAACAGTAGTAGAAATAAATCAGCAGCATTTCAGTACACAAGCAGAAATAAATCAGGTTTTGGAGGTTAAGATGAATCAAGGAAATACTCCCATCAAAATCTGGTTTTGACAGAAAATATATTTTGAAAATAGGCACCTTCCTTCCTGTTTTCCATAGAAAGCATTGTTTTTCTCACATATATATAGTAAAATCTGCATATCAAAAAGATTCCTTCAAATGAAATTTTTCACTCTCACTTTAAAGCGGAATAAAGATTTTAAGGAAATTCTGGGAGTAATAAATAAACATAAAAAAAAACCCACAAAAAGTAAAACTCCTCCCATTTCCCTCACATCATTCTTTTTGGGAATAAACATATCCTCAATCTCTAGGTCATTAAAAAACAAGAATATAAACCAGGCTGTTTCTCATTTCCACCAGCTTCTGCTTCAGACTCTTGTCCAAAAGAACACAGTTCTTTCCTGGTTCAGTGGGAAATAAGAAAGCTGAAACTAAACTAGAAAATAACTTGAGACAGGGAAAACTGAGATAAAATTGGTGCAGAAAAATTAACTTAAAAAAAAGATTAAAAAAATAGGAAAAGATTGTAGATGCCTTTTCTGTCTTCTGACTCAGGATATAAAATAGATGAGGTGAGTAAAGAAAGGGGAGGAAGGGAGATAATGGGGGAGTCCCTTGTTAAGCTATCTCAATGACTCCTGGTGCACACCATGGATGAGGCTGAGCTGAGTAGTTCAAGTTCAGGACGGTGCAGGAGATGAGTTCTTTCTCAGAGGGTCATGGTCCTTCATGGATGTTCTTGGACTTGGACATGGACGGAAAAGAAAAATTTGGATGCGCAGCATCACCCAGCCTCATCCAGTTCCTTATCCGGTGGAAGGCAAGAAAGGCTGGGAGATCTCTTTCCCCTGGCACTGTTGCTCGCTTATTGCCTCTGGTGATGACCTATCAAGCTGCCTGAAATTGCCATGCACCAAAAGGATTGCAAGAATGACAGACTTCCTGGTGAGTCTTGAAGTAAAGATCTTTTTCCAAATTCTAAACATCTGAAGGGCTGTGGTCTTCATCATCTGTACAAGTGAACATTTTGAAGCCCTTTCTTTTCTTATGTGGACCTCTGAATATATATAACATTGGAACTTGGACCATTAATAAGTCAGTGGCCAAAAATTCCTTGCATTTCACAATGATTGGGATAAAAAGATTTATGCATACATGCACATGTTTTCTCTTCTAGATCAGCAGTAAGAAAATATTTTTGGTATCAAACACCACCATTTTCATTATCCTATTCTGATTTTTCTCACCTTTACAAAGAGATAGAGCAGGGTTTGTTTTTTTTTGTTGTTTTGTTTTGTTTCTTAGAAGGTTTTACAGCTGGGATCAAGCTAAGGGAAAATTCAGATTGAATACTGATTACACTTCCTGAAAGTAGAAGCATAATAATATCCCAAGGGAACAAAACAACTCTATCAGCTATGACTTTTAAAACTAGACTGGAAAATATGCTAATAAATATCCTTTGTGGACTATTTTCCATTGTCATAAGGGTGGATGAGGAGAAGTATAAGGTCTTTTCCACATCTAATTTCTCCAGTTCTGAGAAGCAGAAAAATACCATACACTTGAAGAATCTCAGAATTGGGGCAGTGCAAAGAAACACAAAACACTGGCTTATTCTAGGATGAGTCGTAACCGGTGCAAACTGTTTTATGGTTCTGGGGCCCTGATCTCCAAAATAATTGTGGGCAAAATAAGATTTCTTGTTTCATAACCTTCCACGACTGTTATAGTCAATTGAGACAAAAAAAAGTCTTTCTTGACATTTTCACTTCTCCTTTTTTTCTTGCTAGGATCTGCTCACATTGATTGGTGGAGCTGAATTTCTGCTATTGATATAGACAGTGACTTATTGTATTATTTTATATTAATTTATACTCTATGTGCAGAATTTCTTTGCTGTGATATCAAATAGCCATTACATGGAAGAACACTCAAACCCCCCATGCTTTAAGTGCTGGAAAACCCTTAAATAAAGCAATTCTCATTGTTTATTACCTGATAAATTTAATTGTTACCATTTCACTAACTTCATTCCTGAAAAAAAATTTTGCTCCATGACTGCTTTATACAGCAACTTCTGCAGCTGTGACAATTGCAAGGCTGGGAAGGATGGGACCAATGCCCTGCCTTCTTTTATGCTACCCAGCAAATCCATTCTACCTTAGTGACCTGCTGGTCAGAGTGGAACTGAAGCACATCGCTCTGAATGACAAATGAGGAGAAACAACAAGGGCAGAGATGTACCCAGTGGGTACAAGCTGAAATAAGCCACTCATTTATCATGAGATCTCGCCGTCAACTCAAAGTATTCAAAGAAAAGTGACTGTGAGCTTGTTTCAGTGATGAAAATTAAGTAACTTCTTGAAGTTTGTTCTAAAATAAGAAATTATTCAAAATTATCTGCAATTTCTGCATTCTGTACATTCGTAACTATTGAAAACTCCAATGCAAAGAAATGTCTGTTTCTGTAGAGAAAATTAAGTATCTTAACTGTTGTTGGAAGACATGGAATGGGAAAAGAACCCAGTCGTTTCTATGTAAATTAGTTTCTGGTTTCTGTGAAAATTGGTTTCTGTCTTAAATCCCTACGTTTTAAGATTTCCAGACAGGCCTGTTTGAGTCATTCATTAATAAAGAAAATGTTTTATTTTGGTTCCTACTTAGGTGTAATAAATCTAAGCTGTAAGGAAAAGAGATTGAGAGATTGATTGATTTTGCTGTATTTATCAAAACAATCAATCCGGTACTGCAAACACAAAACATTAATCTTATGAAGAGACACAACCTCAACCTTGTCTGATCTGAGCAGGCTGAAGCAGGGACAATACTCTTCCCAGTCCCTCCACTGTAACAAATGTCACCCTGTAAAACAGGAGTCTTGATAAATCTTTGCTAGGGATGAGTTCCTTCTGTGCCTTTGAACTAATCACTCACCAGTTTTAAGTGTCCCAAAGTACAGGATGACCTTACAAGCTCAATGGCAGTGCATCTTTCTTTACAAAGCCTGTTTTAGGTAGGTCTACCTGGACTTGAGATGTGTGAATTTGCTGTAACAGAGGCTGCTCAGGTCAAACTCAGACTTCTGGAAAGTCAAGTTCTCCAACAGCAGGTCCAAATATCTATGAAAGACCCTACCCCACCACCATATAAGCTTCCCTTCCTCTTTTTGTCAGAATGACCATTGAATATCTTGTTGAAA
The DNA here is from genome assembly GCA_013396655.1 of Campylorhamphus procurvoides. Classification (NCBI taxonomy): domain Eukaryota; kingdom Metazoa; phylum Chordata; class Aves; order Passeriformes; family Dendrocolaptidae; genus Campylorhamphus; species Campylorhamphus procurvoides. The sequence goes on along the minus strand of WBMV01007118.1, from coordinate 34,891 downwards.
TGTTGAATTCTTACAACATTTTTCCATAAACATGTGTAAAAGCTTTTGAAACATCCACAGAGTGTTCTGTTGAAATGTTGGGGGAAAAAAAACCAAACCAAAACAACCAACCAACCAAATAAAACAACAAAAAAAACCCCCACAAAACACACACACAAAAAAGCATCCCAGCCTTCAGGACCCTGACTGAGGAATATTCTCTTTTAAACTAAGGGATGTAACTTCAGGTACTTTGATGACTATGCTAGCAATAGAAGTATTGCACAGAAATAAATTAATCTCTCACATAGTTAGGACTGAACACAACAGACCAAAACTGTCATCTTAAACTCTACACAAAAATCAGCTTGTTGGCAGTACAAATAATTGAGAGATAAAACATATTTTCCCATCATATTATAAGAAATGAACCTTATCCACCAAGAAACACCATTTACAAATGTTCTTACACTAAGCACCAGGGCAGCATATTATAATAATCCATATCAGAGGCACTAAAAACATTTCACAAGCTCCACATCTTACAGGAAAAGCTTCAGTTTTCATTAAGAAATACATAATTAAAAGAAGCAAACTCACCATCATTTACTACCTGAACACCCATAAACCTGATAAAGGAGGTGGACAGACTGTATTTTTCCTTCAAGGAAACTTACCTGTAGCTGCCCTCTTACTGATCTGGGAAAAAATATGTCACTTCATATTCAAGTTCAGCTGTTCAGTGTAACTGGTGGTAATAGTAGCAATATATTGGAACCAAATAAAAATAATAATGCATAGGAAAAAATAAATTAATCTCATACAGAATTAGGGAAGGAGAAATAAATGAAAATAGATGGAAAGCTTCCTGAAAAAAAAAAGTAATTAATTATCCAATATTTTTTCTCACTATTTTACAGTGCAAATAGCCAAAAAGGTTTATATAATCATACCATCAATGCTAATAAGTTTGTAAACTTGAGCACTGTAAAACATGGATTTGAATACATTAAAATCTACTTACATATTTGACAGGATGCTAAAATCTGACTGTACTACATCTTGTTACAAATTCATACATTACTGTCGGTCAGAAAACCCTGACACTAACCTTCATTGCTAATGGTAATGGGTATGGGTGATTTTAATAATAAAGTGTGTATGCTCATTATTTTTCAGACACAGTCTGTGGAAAGCAATTCCACATCTAGAAGTATGACAACAAATGAATACATTTACATTAGGAAAATACAACATCCCTGAAGGTTGAAGGAAACAGTTTCAGAAGCATCTGAAATAAATTGTATGTATAACTTCCACAACTGTAAATGTGAACAGAATTACAAAAGATCAAAGATTTCAGTGCTGTGTATTATGTGCAGCTACACTGAACTTCCCAACTAGAAGCAGAATGACAATAAATCTGTTTTGAAGTCAAATGTTTTTCCCTGAACTTTCAAGCCAAAAATGACACAGAGCCGAAAACTCACCTGAAAGCTGGACTATTGAGTGAAGATTTCAAGGCCCCTTTCCCAAAGAGGGGAGTAAAGCAGGGAATTTTGTTTTAGCCCTATTTGTTTATGAGATACAGAAGCTAAAAGATCAGGACTTAAACCCACACACTTTTCAGTTCTCACGACAAAAACATCCTGTAAAATGTTACACATGTGCCTAAGGATTTTCATTCTACAGCACTTGTGTCTTATGTTGTAAGTGCTGCTGCACTAGCACTGGCACCTGTTTGGTGACTATGCTTTGGACTGTAGCCAGTGCAACAGATATTAGCACTTGACAGAGGAGACAGAAAACATTGGTTATGGTGGGCTTAAGGAAAAGAATCAAGGAAAGATAAAATCATATAGAGTGATTCTGCAGATGGTCTTGAGAAACTATCTAGCCAATTCACCTATCACAAAAACAGGATGTCATTCTCCTGTCCCTCCTTGCCTACGCTTGCCTAACATTCTTAAAAAACCTTCGCTGGGTGCATATCCTTCAGTCTTTCCAGCCTATTACTTTTAATGCTTCACTGTTCCTAGAAGGTTTTGTCCAAATGCTTGTGCTTAAGATGGTATCCATTTTACTTTTTTTACCAAGGATTATTTTTCTCTTTCTTTTCACATACACCTATTGCACATTTGAAAATTGTTAACAGGTCTTTTTTTCAAATTAAGTAATGTCATTTATGTCAGGAAATAATTGTATATCATGAAACATGGTCATAACTCTCATAATTTCTTCTGCTCCCACCTAAGCTATCTGTGATGAGCACTTGTATTCCTTGCAGTCGTGTGGCCAAAACTGAATAGTTGCTTGGTTGAAACATTAGGAGTTCACAGACAGGACCCAGAGGAATTCATCTGTCTTACAGTCTATGCATGCTTCTGTTAATGTGGTCCAATATGATACTAGTGTTGTCCACAACTTCATGATGTTTAAAGTTTCCTGGCTAATTGTCGTCTTTCCTTAGAATATAATAGCTGAAGTATTTGTATTCTGATGTTTCATCTCAGATAAAATAGATTTCTTATGTTTTGCATTGTCTTCTGCTGGAAATCACTCCAACTTGCCATAAGTTCAGAGACCAAATCAAATTACTAAAATGTTAGCTGACCTTGTCCATATTATATTTGTTTACACTTTCCCACACTGCAAAGCTATGACCACTATACATGTCTACAGACTGCTGTAATGATAAACTCATCTGACTAGAACAGATAGTTTTTACAGTAATAGTCTTTGATAGTATAGATTATTTCTGGGTTATGTGAATAACTTCTGAGAGTTCTGAATCTTTAAAAAATATTTGCTATTCAAAAATATAAAGTGACGACTTTGCACAAACAATTGCAAATTATGAATTGTTTTCTATTTCCTTTTTTTTTATTCATTTACCTTTTTTAAATTCATTAATAAATCAGGCTCATTTGCTTGCCAAATATCTCAAGACAGCACTTAAATATTTTTTTGTTACATCTTACTGATCTGAGCATGACATGGCACACTCAGTGCAAGCCTTAGAGGATGGGTGTGAGGAAGTCCCACAGCCCATATTTCCACTACCTCCACTAGTGGATGAAGATTACTTCAGTGACTTCAAAAGTAGCCAGAAGACATTGTCACACAGAATATCAGACACACACCATCTCCCATGGAGGACAACGAGCCTATACTGTCCTCACACACTAGACTTGCCTCCAGCGATGGTTCTTGTCTCATGCCAGAGACAGAGGACCTGAGAGGGGCCACGGCACTTTCCCAAATGTTGTGGGCCTTGGTACTTGCATTTCCCTTATTCTTAATTTCTTTTATTTAATCCTTTAAAGGTGTACAGTCTTCAGTTTGAGTCACATACATTATACTTCCTAAATGGATGCCAAAACATTAAAATAGAGGGACCATAAATAAAAAGTAACAAGTGCAGTTAATAAATAACATGATTCCTTAAATGCTAATAAACAAAATTCATTTTGCCAGTATGTTTTTTTATAAATACAGGAAGTCAGGCATTTCACATGGGGATTTTCACACTGAATGTTTTCCTCTAATAAATATGTACTTTTGTCCAAGATGATAGGCGAGCTGCTTAAATTTAAATTGAATTAAAAAGTCCAAAAGCTAAAAGTTTTCTTTCTGACGTTAGACAGATTTGTCTCTGTGGATAACACTATCATTAGAAGAATGACCCTTTTTTTTCATCTGACATGCAGCAAAAAATAATAAATGACACTATGGATTATAAAAATCATATTAATTTTAAGATGTGAACTCTCTGCTACATTTTATGAATGATCTTTGAAAGACTGACAAGTTATAACTGATCAGATCTGCCAAAACTGGAAATTTCCAGTGCTGGTGAAGTTTCAAAACTCTATTTTATCTATATTTATAATACTCTAATATATTATCTATATTTGTATACATTTCAGCACAATTAAAGCAGACCAGTGTATCAAAGCCCTTGCTGCTGAAGGCCCTGCACCTGCACCACATGTGGCCCAGGGGCTTTACTTTGGACTAAATTTAGTCTAGACAAAATATCACCACCACGCATATGGTTTGAAGCTGTCCAAAGGCCCAGTCACTACTTTGGACCCTTATGACCCATCAGCGGTTGAAGCAGGCTCAATCCACACCTCCAGCAGTGCCTCCTGTGTCCTTTGCTCTTAAAGGAATCTCACGGACTTGCCCTGGAAACAGAAACAGTGTGCATGACATAGAGCTGATCAGAGGTTCCACATCAAAACCTCACTGCTTCAGCCCAGCTTGTAATCAGGAATGCAGAGCACTGTGCTCAATCTGCAATTAGGCAATTTCAATGCGTTTATTTCAAGTGATCTGAAAAAAAAGACAGAGTAGCAGCTAAATTTTCAAAAGACACTGTTCTGATGGAATGTATGTTGCTGAAACCTTGCCGCAGATTGCATTTCTAATTTTGCTGCTACTAAAGGACATGATCAGCTGGTCTTAGAGTCTGAAGGTGTTATGATATCCACTGAGGGTGAATCTTCATGCCAGATTTACCCTGGAATGGTAAACTTTGGAAGACTGACCCAGGAATTCTAAACGCAGGAAGAAAAATGAAGATCATAAAAAAATGCTGACCTTACAAGCTTCTGACCATGTATGCAAGACTATAAGACTCCCAGCAGCCTGGATTCACCCTGGGGGTTCCTGGGAGATCTAACTTTCTTGCTAAAGATCCAAGAACTACAGTCAAGTCAGATCTGAGGCTCATAAATTATCAAGTTTGCATCGCATGTTGCCTTGAGGTCCTGGGTGCAGAGAGGATTTACCAGTGACCCAGTTGCAAGTCCATGTCACAACACTGCAGATCTTAGAGTGAAGAAGTCCTTTGTGGGAAGGAAATGTGAAAAAATCCTTGCACAACAAGCTCCACAGCTTTGGAAAAATCACATTGAATGTAGGAGGTGTCAATGAAGAGTATCAGGTTGCCATTTTCTAACAAAAATCACCTTTCTGATTTTTATTTTTTAAATTTACAATTCTTCATGGGCTTCTAGAAGTATGGCAATAATGAAAAAAATAATTAAACAAAAATCACTGCCAGGCTCTACATTTGAAACTGTTAGCCTGAAATATTCCTAAAAGGACACAAATTGTATATTCATACCACCTCTTTGCTACTTTAACTCCCCACCCGCATACAGTATGCCAAGCTGTTCCTGTGTAGGGATGCATCCCTGCCTGCGCGTTGTAAGTCTATATTAATACACATATATACAAGAAACGGCTGTGACGGTCGGAGCCAGAGAAAGGAATATTTGTGCCTCCACAGAGCGTTGTGGGGAGGGACTGCTGAGAAACAGTCCAGAAGGTTCCTTATGACAGTCAAGTTCAGGAACTGAAATTAGTAAACCGCCATTTATGTAGTAGCAAAATGAATTATTCAATCCACTGTGTGGACTGAAAGTCTAATTTTAGAAGTTTAGCTTGCCTAAGGAGCCCCGTGCAAAATGTTCATTAAATGAAAGGCAGTACTAAGTGTTACTGCCTGGCTGGATGTCTCGGAAGGGGTTGTCTGATATAAAAAACCATGGTTAATCTGTCCCATAAACTGTGGGTAACAGCAGAACAAGGATCTGTTTCCCTGTTTCATAAATATTTTAGAAAATTTTGGGTCTTACCCTCGTGCCTCATTCAGAACATTTTTGCACAAGTACCATCAGGGTCCCCAGCACAGTCAGTGCCTGGGGTGCAGGAAGAAGCTGCAGCCCTGGGGCCACCTTCAAGACTGCCTTTCAAGGACACAGGCACTCAGCTGGACCCTGCAGACCCAGGGAGGATGTAGAGCCCTGCTCAGTCATGGGACCCTTCTCTGTTCCTGTTCGCAAAGGCCAGGGCAGACACAGATGCTTTCAGGTGTCAGCTCATGGCCTGAGGGTGAAGGGAGAAAGATCCTTCCTCTCCCTCCAGTTTTGACTTTGACAAGACACAGCAGAGTGCATCTGAGCATCCCCTCTAACCCAAACTTCTCTCTAGCTCAGCAGTTTCCTGTAAAAGAATCCACCTTGGTGCATCAGCACTTTTCTGACGCAAAAATATTTTCCTGAAAAATTTCTGAGTGGCCAGTTATGAGCACAAACATCAGTAATGAACTCCTCCAAGCCAGTAGCCAGCAGATTATGTTTGTGTGTGTCAGCTAGAGAAAGGTGTAATTTGTACATTGCATGACACTTTGTCCTGCAGATGTTGAATATATGAAACAGTACTTCACTGGTTAGAAAAGCACCCTAGCTTGAAATTAAGGAAAGGTGACTTCTCCTAATGTGCCTCTGTGATTCTGTGCCTTTTCTGACACCTTCATGTTGTGACTCAGGTTCCTGTCCTCTGGGAAATGCTGTGCATGTTACCCACAAGCTCCTTCCCAAGCTAGAGTCAGATTCTGCACTGTAAGGAAGAAGTGAAAGAAAGTAATAAAATGCTGCACAGTACTTTCTGTTATGGTTGGGTGTTTATTTTAATTGCAATGCCAGTGTGAAATAACTAAAACCAATATAATGTCGTGTATCCACAGAATGCACAGACATACGGTCAATGCAAATGCCATCAGTCAGTCATTTTCTGAGTACAAATATATAAATGAAAATAAACAGTTAGATTATTTGTATAAGTAGCAAGCTCTGAAAGAATTCTGAAAACTGTAACTGAGAAATTGCTAAGAATCTACTGCAGTAAAAGCTGTCAGATGCATGTGTGATATGTGATCTCTCTCTCCAGTGAGATCAGGTTCAGCGATCTTTAGCCTATTTGCTCATGAATAGCAAAGGAAGGAGATTTAAATCTTCATTGTTACTTCAGTAAAGTCTAATTAACTTCCCTGCCTCCTCTGAGAAAAAAACAACTACCAGACAAACACGGCATGGATAACATCACCTAATATCCTGAAGAGCTTTGGGGTTTTGCAATGATTTCAAAAGTGGGGTCGTTTCTTTCTCGACTCTCACCCCACATCATGTATCTTAGGCAAACACCACATAAAAAAAAAACAAGCCATTCAGAGATGTTTGCATGGCTCACCCTGGCGAGGCACAGGAGCTAATTGTCAGAGATACACAAAGCTGTCTCTGGTCCTTAAGGTGAATGTTTCTCTTCCATGATGCGCTGCTGGTTCTGTTAAATGAAAAATTCCTGACTTCGTTCCTGGCTACCACTTACTGCCTTGTGCCAGCATCTTCTGTGCCAATTGCAAGTCCATCTCCATTTGATGTGAACCAAACTTGGACCTGAAAATACTTGCCTGAAAGCAGAGTTTGGCACATTTAACTGTGCAGCTCAACAAACAGGCCATGCTCCTCAAATCTGTTTCCATTCTAGTCTACTTTTGTGCCAGAAAGTATTTACCTAGAAGTCAGCAGTGCATTGAAACACTCAAATCAGTCTGCTGTAGGGCATTTATAGACTCTGTTTAGTGTAGGGTAACACACCAGAGAATTTGACTTCAGTCATTACCACTGCAACTCCTCTTCTCTGCTTTCCATTCCTCCTTGTGCCCCAATAAGTAATTTTTGAGATTTCAGTAAGGAAGGCCTCACAAGTGGTCTAGTAATTTACTGCTATTAAGTTCTTTGGCTGCCATAGAAAGAGCAGAACTACATTAATGAGCCTAATTTTTACAATATAAAATTTTTCATATACCAGACCTAAAAAACAGTCATTTCTGTTTTCAGCTGTCATGATTTAACCCCAGTCAGCAGCCAACCACCTCACAGCTGCTCACTCACTCCAGCAGGACTGGGGAGGGATTTGTAAGGGTAAAAGGTAGAAAACTTGTGGACTGAGATAAAGATGGTTTAAAAGGGAAAGCAAGGGCTGTGCATGCAAGCAAAACCAAACAAAGAGTTAAGTCATTGCTTCCCATAAGCAGGCAGGTGTTCAGCCATCCCCAGGAGAGCAGGGCCCATCCCATGTAACAGTTACTTGGAAGGCAAATACCATCATTTCAAGTGCACCCCTCCTTTCTTCCTCCCCCTTTATATACTGAGCATGAAGTCATACAGTATCCCTTTGGTCAGTCTGGGTCTTCTGTCCTGGCTGTGTCTCCTCCCAGCCTCCCAAGCACTCCTAAATTCCTTGCTAGCATGGCAGTACAAAAAGCAGTACAAAGTACATAGAGCCTTGGCTTTATGTAAGTCCTGCTCAGTAATAACAAAAACACCTCCGTATTACCAACCTCGTGTTCAGCACAAATCCAGAACCTAGCCCCGTACTAGCCACTGTGAAGAAAACTAACTCCACCTGAGACAAAACCAGTACATGCTCAGAGTGTTGACTTAAACTTTACCATAAAAGTAGTTCTCCAAGGAGAAAATACCTCAGAAAGCAGCATTTGTTTTATGACGATTTGAGAAGTGAAAATCATGGCTTTTAAAAAAATATAAATTGCACCCAGTCAAACTATCTTGACCAGTATCTTTACAGTTCCAGCAAAGTTGCACTACATGGATAATGTTTCATTGTTACTTCCCTTTTACACTGCACACTCATTATTAAAAAACAGAAGTAATCAGATGTCCAGTTCAGGAAAGGTTCACTTCAACAAGTTGAACATGACTTTGTATCTGCTTATTCTGGTATTCTTAAAAATATATGCCTTAAGTTCCATCATGTTATGCAAAGCCTAAAACCCACACACAGGTACATCTTAGATGCAAACTCAATCCTCATTACTATTACACAGAAAGTGGGTCGGGGACGAAATGCCTACAGCACTGACAGCAGGAATTCAGCATGCTGAGAGTACAGCTGGTGGGCTACACCCCTCAGGGACCTCTCATGGCAGAACCTGTTGACGTTCGCATCCCTCCTGCCATCATGCTCCTGCTTTAGCATCACATATATTTGCCTGCTCCATTTTTCAGATGTAATTGCACATGAAGCAAAGCTGCAAGTCAGATCACAAGACTGAGCTGTACTGAAGCAGCTTTTTTTTTTTTTTCTAATGAGGGATCATTTTAAAAGCCTCTTAGACAGTTACAAGAGCGCAACTGAAAACAAATTGTAATGTGGGGGTGGGAATGACAGATGAGGAGGGATCTTGTCAACCAGCTGCACCACCAAATTAAACAAAAAACTACACAAAGCTGCAGCCTCAGGCACTTTTCAACCTGAACTTTTCATCACAGTGGCCTTGAAGTAGGAATCAGTGCCAAATCCCCAGCCAGGTGCTCCTGAAAACATGTAAGAACACAAGCTAAGGAACTTTGGGAATTTTCAGGCTGATCAGGAAGATTCCAATAAATTTCAGACATCTCCAAGGTTAGGTAATATCAGAGAGAAGCTTTTGGTTTTTGTGACACTAACTGGAGATTGGTGCTTAAATTCCACAGGTGGAATGGGGGAGATCTGGACCTTGCTTTTTTACTAGACTCCACTAAAATAAGTGTCAAACCCTCTAATGGTATCTCTGGAGCAGGATTGCACCCTCATTGTCATGAGAGGCCACATACCAGGTATCATGTAACGCCTTTCTGGTACATCAAGCACTCTCTTGACTGGTTTAAAAATTCCAACTGTAACTCCTAAAACTTCTTGGCAGCAAAGTCTGTTTCTTCTTTCCTTTGACTTTTTGATGGGTTTTGGTTTTGTTGATTTGAGTTGGTCTGATTTGGTTGTGGTTTTGTTTGGTTTTTGGGTTTTTTGGTTTTTTTTGTTTGGTTGTTGTTGTTGGTTGGTTGGTTTTGGTTTTGGTTTTGTCATTTGTTTGTTTTTCTCCTAAGAGAAACCATTCAATACTCTTCTAGCCAAAGTAGAAGTTTTTGTGATGTGGGTTAATATCTGAAAAAAACTTTGAAGTTAGTACATTAGACTTTTTTTTTTTTTCTTGCCCCTGCATTTTTCCAGGAGGTTCTTTCTGCTGATGTTTCTATCCAGCTTTAGATATTTTCTAATAAAATATCTTCTGGAAGATGTTATTTCTGTTGAAGCACATATTGAAATATTGTGAGCACTGACATCCTTCCTTCCTACTAAAATATACCTAAACTTTGCCAATGTTTTTAATGGAAACCATTGCTTTCCACATCTGACTGCATGAGTTGACCAGCCTTTCTCTGTAAATTATTTTTTTGCCTGTAGTAGTGATGCCAAATGTGGCTTCCACATATCAGAAAAGTCTGGAGAATGACTCAGAAATGCTGTTCCTTTTTTTTTTATTTTTTTTCCCCAGAAAAACAAGCCCCCAAACAAGTCTTCATGCTTACAACTGCCTCTGCAAGGTGAAGTAGAGTGCCCTTGTGCATCATATACCTCCCAGTTTCTGTGTTTCAGTCTGCTGGTGGGGTGGTTTCTCTGTAGAACTTTCCTCCTCACCTACCTTCAAACATTCAGTATTTCTTTTTAGTGGCATTTCATCTACATTTTTAATTCCTGTCTTTTTAATCCTTGCCCTCACTGGACTAAACACACAGATGTGTCTATAAAGATAAGAATTTCAAAACACAAATTTTGCGACAAGAACATTTTTGAAAGTCTAACTCCTGTGTTTCATGCTAAAATGAACTCTGAACTCTTTTGAGGGCATGGGTAATTACATTGGTGCGCAAACACTGAGTCCCTTCAGGAACTCGGAGAAATACTGGCATAGAGGAAAAGAAATGAGAATTTCTACATGAAGAAAACTCTATTAGTTGATCCTGATGTCTACTTATCAGTAGCCAGGGGAAACAAAAAAAGATAAAAAACAACTGAAAAGGAGAAGATTACCAGAAAATTATTATCTCTCTCATGAATGTGAATCCTGTGCAACACATTGATTCACATTTTTCTTGATCTCAGTTTCCCAAACATCATACTTTTATGAATGGTGTTGGCAAGCATAGACTAACAGCTGCACATGTAATGAAAATCAAAGATAATTAGTCATATCATTATTGTGTACCATGTATAATGCTTGATGCGTGTTTGTCTGCTAGCATGACTTCAAATTCAGAAGGTCAGACATTGATGGTTGTGGTATTACTTGGGAAAAGATAGGTTTGTAATCACTACATTAAAATTTGGGCCCCTCAATGAGGTGGATTCTGGGAAATAATGAGGAACGGTCAGCTAGGTCTCTCTGTCTCATATCTGAAGATACAAGCTCTTACAGAAGGATGTGCAGAAAAACACTGACCTATGGCTTCAGTTCAGCTATAGCCACAGTTGACTGTCATCATAACACAGATGCCTTAGCCTTTGGCGTCAGTTTTGATGGGATGAATCTAATCTATATCCATAGGTTTTCTTCTGGTGCTGCAATAACCTCACAAGGGAAATTTTCCTGATGGCCAGAAAAATTCAGTTTTTAAATCTCATATTTTAAAGCCCATTTTTAAAACTTCTTTCAACCTTCCAACCAAGCATCAGCTGAAACGTCTCCCAAACCATCTTAGATTTGAACAATCAGTTCAAAGGTAAAGGTTTCCCCAAAAGTGTTATAATTCTACATGCATAATATTTAAATTAGTAAGGTCAAATAGTTAATGTTTTTCACATGTGCAAGCAAGAAAGTTATTGGGGAAATCTATCTTCAATTCAGTAATGTTATTACAAAAGATTATGTCATTGTGTGTGTATCATTGGTATGGCTTTCCAGTTGCATTGTGGGTAGTTTCTTTTAGTTGTCAGTGACTATTATTACATTGATATTATTTAAAAAGGTGTTAATTCTCTACTCACACAACTGTACATACATGCAATACCTTCTATCTGAGTACCCTTAAAAATAAATGGTTAAGCTTTGTTTTTCTTCTTAAAAGAAAGATCCCTGCTTCAGCAAGGAGTAAATAGAGCATATTAAGGTTAATAGCAAAAGGTTAGCAGTGTCTCGAAGACAGAGACAGGATTCTTCTGACCAAATATCCGAAATACAATAACTTCTTAGTGTTGACTCATCACCTCCCCCTCCCAATACGCATATTCAAATAAAATAATATTAATCATTATTTAAAAACACCTATTTTTTCCCATAGTTAAAATATGAAACTCAGATAATTTTATTGTATATATTAATGTTCAATGAGATAAAACCCTGAGAAAAGATGGAATTCAAGTTTCATGGATTCTTGAAAAATGCAATATCCATTGTGTCATTCTGCATTTTACAGTCAAACATTTCCTGATGGTTACTTACAGGCTTTTAAAATTTCAGCCAGATCATTTCCAGACGCCCTGACACTCCTCCCCTCTCTGCTTCCTATGCATATCATGTAGAAGACTTAAGGTTTTTTGTTGTTTTCTACATTTCTGCCAGCACTGTTTGAAATACTGTTTGCCTTTTTTATTATTATTATTCTTTTAATGTGCTGTCTTCATGTGTGAGGCAGATGAGGAGCTGGGAGGTCGCACATTTACTTTCCTCTGCAGCTGCTCTTTGAGCAGCTCCACAATGAGACGCCAGTCATGTGCCAGAGCACTGCAAACTCCACACTTCTCCCCTCTTACTGATGTTTCTGTGTCGCTGCTGAGAAGACTCCAGGAACAGAAATGCCTGGCAAAACCCTCAACCTCCAATATATGACTGTGTATTAGTACAGAGGTAAAAAAAAGTCTCTAGAATGTTGCTTACATGTTTTAAAGCTGATCTTATTTACTATTACTTTTTTCTGTCCTTCCATTTCAGATATACTGAATTCCATTATAAGATTGAAGCTTGCCTTTCAGAAACAGTGTGTATACCTTATTTTCTGCATCTGAAAAGCAGGTGTTCTCAAGCCAATCTGAATATTTTGAACAAATCCCTACTTTGAAATGCAAATGAATTTGCAATGTCTGCATAGTTTGAGATAAAGCAGTTAACAATGAATTAATCCTTGTTTTATGCAGTTCATTATCAAGAGACTATGTCCAGACCAACAATGAATTTGGAACATAATAGGAGCTTGCTAAACAGGTAGATACTCTTTACTCAAACTGAGCACTTGCTGTGACTCTCATTTTTGAGGACTGCATAAAATAACACAATAGGCCTGATATAATTTTTTGTGTTCACCCCAGAAGCTGGTTCATAGCTACAGTCTAGCCTTATTACAGAACCAAAGTCCTGGAAGGTACTAAAATATTGTCAAGTGAAGAATACCTAGCAAATTCAGTTTTAAATGAGAAAAAGCTTCATTTCAAGGGAGGAGGCATTTTAAATTTAAAAGCTGTTTCCAAAACCATGCTATTTTCATGAGAAATTCACCTGCTCTTAAAATTTGAATCATTGACAATAAATACAAAAAGAAATATTCTCTAAATATGCTAAGGTTTGAATCTTTCATTCCACCAGGCAAAGTAGCTGGTCCAGGTTTAGTCTTCTGTGCTTGATGGAACCAGGGTGATGTAGTAACTGCAATGGAGTTCCTATGACAGTTGGTGTGAATGATGAGAGAAACAGACTTGCAGTGCAAAATTAGTAGTGCACCAGTAAGTAGTGATCTTCAGCCATGCTGCTCCATCTCTGCTGGGACTCTGTGGTGAAGGGGATCGCACTGAGCACATTTAACAATCCCATGCACACAGGACACAGTGCTTCTGGGGGGTGAAGCTTTGTTCCAAAGACCTGGAAAGGACTTGCTGAGCTTGATTCTGTGGGATGAGAGAAAAAGGAGGTGTGTAAGAAACAGGTTGCAGGTGACTCCTTTGTAACCCCACTCCCACTGGGGCTCTAGGCGTGGTCTCCCTCCTAGCCCTCAACCTATCTCAAACCCTACCTGTGGGCTGGGTTAAACCTTAGCCATGGACTGCTTCGCTGTTGCAGTTGAGAAATATCTCAGGGAGGAGCTTAACTTCAGGCTAGATATTCCCTTGCCTGAAATTTAAAATAGAAATGCATCCCTTCTCTCATACAGATATATCACAGTTCAACTAAGAGAGAACTAAGTCTAGATAAATAGGTGAGGGAAAAAGTTGCTGAATCGTTTACAGGAAATTAAACTTTTTTTTTTTTCATTTTTTAACAATATAATGCTGTTATACCTCTCCATAGCTCTGTAGAGCACTGTCATAAATGAAGAGTTTGTACATTAGATTCTGTTTTATATTCTGGAGTTTAGTCTTAGCTACTCTGTGCTGAGATGCTGTAAAGTTATGTGCTGAAATATAGTAGGTTTCTTCCCATTTGGGCAGGGGTTTTTTCTCATTATGTTTCGATGACTTATATTCATGATCTGCAGACTGCTGAAATGGAGGACTCCAGTTTTGCCTGCCTCTAATCACTGTAGTACATAACAAATGGCAGCATTCCTAAACTGCCTTATTCAACAAATGGTATGAGATAGCTATCTCAATGATTTTATCATCATGCTTAATAATAATTATTATCAAGAACTAAGAATGAATCTTTGACTTCATATAATATAAACCTCCTGATCTCTATTTTTGGAATTGTCAGCAATTCCAGTTACCTCCAATTTTGAGCCTACAGAGAGCAGACAGTAAAGACTCCTAAGTTTCAGACCAAACTTGGCAACATGTGTTTGAAGATTAGGCTACTCTAAGGGATATTGTGTTAGTCTAGAAAAATTATTATTTGCTTTCTAACATGGAGGTTCTCATCACATGGTTTGGCTTTTGTTCAGTTCAGGTGTTGGTGTTTTTTTTCCATATAGATGATAGAGATGAAATATAAAATGAAAGTTTGCATAATATTTCAGAAAAGCATGAGATATCTGAGATATCTGAACTAGTTATGGTTAAAATGGAGGGACTTTCTCCACTGTCCGAAGACACAACCAAGCAGAGCAGCAGTGGCAGGAGAGAGAACACTTCCTCTCTGTGCTGACTTTTTTATTTCACTACAGTAATATACTGTATTGCTGACCTGAAGAGACTTTGGGTATCCAGAGGTTATTGGACTGCAATCAATATTGGACTTGAGGTCTTCTTTCCAGCTAAGAAATCAGGATTCAATTTAAGATGAGCTGAGACCTGGTGTCTACTACAGCTTCATGGGCTGGCAGAACAATTTTTCTAGTTTAAATTACAAAACACTCTCCTATTCTAATATTGATGCATTTTCTGAAAGACAGAGTTTGCACATTTTCTTTTTGCAGAATAACCTTTAAAATATGGAACAAAGGAATTACTTTAAAAAATATTCTCATTCATGAGCCACTTCTCAAATCATTATCTTGCTGCCTGACAGTACTAATGAGATCGAACATTCAATTTTTTTCAAGGTCTTGAAGACAGTGTCCTCATGCATCCCAGAAGGAAATAATACCTTGTTTAAAAATTAATAAAGAAAAATTAACTTAACTTCTACAGGTGCAGTATCAAAGTCCTTATCTAGCTTTCAAGAATTTCAAAGCCAATCTCCTTAAATTTTGTTTTATCAAGTTTTCACCACTGATAATGGTAGAAGGAAAACAGTTATATCAGCATGGGGAAAAAGCTTCTCAACAATGCTTCAAAAGCATTTTAAACCAAGGTTTCTATCAATAT
This sequence comes from Campylorhamphus procurvoides, assembly GCA_013396655.1. Classification (NCBI taxonomy): domain Eukaryota; kingdom Metazoa; phylum Chordata; class Aves; order Passeriformes; family Dendrocolaptidae; genus Campylorhamphus; species Campylorhamphus procurvoides. The sequence continues at coordinate 19,486 of WBMV01007118.1, read as the reverse complement.
TTCTTAGAGTCGCTATATCCCCATGTAGCAGGCCAAGACAAGAGCAAGAAAAAGAGGGGTATAGCTAGCTGTAAACAGGTGTTTGTGATTAAAAAGCTTAAAGTCCATTGACCATGTTGAATGTGAAGATAACTGTAAGATGCTGGAAAAACCTCAGGCATAATTCACTTCCTGAAAACTTAAAATTAAGGTAGTCTACCATGAATTCTGGAGTAGGAATCATTCATGTTGGTCTTATACGTACATATAAGCAAAAGGAACAGGACTACCTAAATCATTGCATTCCAAATGAATTGAGTTCAAGAGGAAACTGAACGCGTACTTGAAAGAAAAATTCATTGAGCCCATCAAACTGGGCTCAAGACATTCTGTAAACTAGGGAATATTAACAGGCAGATTTGTATATAGACTTAATCTTTCTTTTATTCTTGTTCTTGTTCTTGTTCTTGCTCTTCCTCAGGCACATTTGTAGCTATTTTGATTTTGTTATAATTGTTCTAGTTTACGAGCTGTAACTGATCACTTTTGCTATGTTGTCTACAAATCTAGAAGTAAATACACATAGAAGTACATGTATTGTATTTCTAGGCTTTTACATTATTGGTACCCATAAATAAAAACATAAAGAGCTTTAGATTAAGCTCTGCATTTTTTTAAAAATCCGATTCTAAATCCCTCCAGTGCAGTTGATGTCAAGAGAAGTATTAGCGTAAGTAAGAACAGCAGGATCTGCAAAATACAGTGGGCAACTTTACAGCCTTAATGGTCCGAATGTGAGATTGTTGGCTGTGTCCTCTGTGTCATGACAAATTCTGATGTAGCACACCTCCAGTCTGAGAAAAGGAAGTTCATACTCACAATGCCAAGACTAGTCTACTCTGCTTTCCAAGAAGCCATACTCTGGAAGCTTTGAACAAATGGTACCAAAATGATACCTCAAAGGTTTCATATGCAAGATGACCCCTGGGGATAGCTGGGTGTTCCTTCCAGCACTGTCTTCCTAGAGACAACCCCTTTGGCCACAAAATAACTAAGCCTTTAACTTTTCCTGTGCGTTCTGCAGGGTGTTCTATCCCTGCATTTAGCAGCTTCTTAAAGTACATGCAAGGCTCAAGTGCTATGTCCTGGGCTTGTTTTCCCTGGCCAGGACCTGAATATCCTCATGAACATCCCCGTGGCTCTGACAAAACAGCCACAACACCTCAGCTATTTCACAGAGGAGTGCAGAAAATAAAGCAGCTCCAAAAAAAAGGCTCTGTGCCTGCAGCCAGGGGCCAGGATGGCCCTTACCTTTTGAGACTAGAACAGGATATGGGATTAAGTAAGCCCTTGGTCTACATGAGTACAACCATCCTGATATTTTTGTGGGTTTACTTTCTCGTACTCTTTGACAATGCTTGACTCTGCTTTAACTTTCTTCTAATTCAGATATAATTTAGGATGATCCATTAGGAATCATGCCACTCTACCAGTTCTCCAAATTTGCATCTGTTTTCTCACAGAGCAGAGCCAGCTGCTTCTCCGGTTGTTTAAAAGTCCCTTATGTTCTTCTGTACCCTACTATCAACATGTGTTGGCACAGGAATTTAAGAGGGAATGCCCAGAGACAGTTTTTTGCAATGTATGTGCCAGAGAGATTCCATATGTAAACTGCTAAGGCCTCTATGGCTGTCAGGTTTTCCTAAAAGACATGGAAACACCTAAGATGAAGGTTGAATTATTCAGGTTTTATAAGTGCAGTGCCTTCTTTAAATGACAAAAGTGGTACAAACGCTCCAAACATTTAGCCAATAGATCTTAAATCCTTAAATGTCAGACATCTTATGAAAACTATGAGTAACAGGGAAAATACAATTTAAAAGTGGATGATACTGTGCAACACAGACAATCTTTTAAAAAATCTGCATGGTAGCTGCTTACTGGAATTTGTTGTGCCCCTGGTAAAAATTATAATTTTGGCACCTATTTCATTAACTATGTTTCTAAAGTCACAGTAAAGAATGAAGCTTTCTAATTTGATGCTTCCTAGAGTATCAGAGTGCTCATCTTAGTCTTAAATAAATATTTGTAAGTTCGTGATATTTTGGAGTCAAAATGGGATGGATTAGTTACATACTCCTTTGATATCTTATCTGAGATTCTGATCTAAAGATCATGAGCTCCTGTTGACTGCCCTGATCCGTGGTACAGGTAAAGGAACTCACAGATTTTTGCCATTGATAAATCACCCGCATGAACAAGCATGGAGAAATAGAATGTGAGTCCTATTTAGGACTGTATAAAACATCTGTGAACACGTCTAGGCTATGTTTCCATTCTTTTGGCAGAAGATCTGACTAAAAAGGTTTTGGTTCATCTATCCTGGATATTCATTCTTGTCTCTACATATGGTCACTTCTGCCCATAGAAAAATTGGTTGGGAAGAGGAAAACATGAATCCTTTAGACTGGCCTGCCATCTGCACAGTGGAACTTCAGAATACATCTGAATTTTTTTAGATAGATACAATTTTAGGTATGATTGATCAACATTTTAAGATTTATTGTGTTAATGAAAACATCAGAACGTATTTTCTGTTTTCCTATACGTTACAAGCTACTATGTTTTACTTCTACACTTAATTTCAGAAAGAGGTATTTGACTAGCATACTTCTCTCCATCATTTCTTTCAATGGTAACCAACCTGACTGCTGTAAGCCCCTGCCTAATTTTACTAATTTGAATTTACTTGACTTAAAATAGTCTATCATTGATTTTGGTTTTACCCTTCTTTCCCAGATTAAACTCATCTTCTTTCCATGAAGATTCATTTGCGATGAAATCAACCCACCACTGAGTCTTGCTTTCAATAAGCTAGTCAGAACCATGGGTGTTACAGAACATGTCTCTTTTTGAATACCTTGTTCTCACTGCTCTTTGTTATTCCACTAATTTTTGTGGAAAACTTTATCATTAATATCTGTATGTTTAGAATCACTGGCAAAATTGTTCTATAGAACCAGCTTCAACACTCATCCCAGCAGAACTCTTCCAGTTAGCTCTATCTTTGATGATGAGCTACCATAGACACCTACTTTTTCAAATGTCATAGAACAGAATTATAGAATCATTAAGGTTGGAAGAGACCTCCAAGATCATCAAGTGCAACCTTTGACCAAACACACCTGGTCAACTAGACCAGAGCACTGAATGCCATGTCCAGTTATTTATTGAAAATTTCCAGGAATGGTGACTCCACCATCACCCTGGAGAGCCTATTCCAATGCTTAACCACTCTTTCAATAAAGAATTTTTTTCCTGGTGTTAAACATGAACTTCCCATGGTGCAGCTTGAGTCCATTTCCTCTTGTCCTATCATGAGTTGCCTGAGAGAAGGCTGACCCCCAGTTGGCTACAAATTCCTTTCAGGTAGAGAGCAATAAGGTCTTCCCTGAGCCTCCTTTTCTAACAGGTTGTTTCTAAGCTAAACAACCCCAGCTCCTTTTGTTTCTCCTCATGTGACTTACTGCCTAGACCCTTCACCAGTTCTGTTGCCCTTCTCTGGACGTGCTCCAGTACTTCTAGAATGTCTTTCTTGTAGTGAAGGACCCAGAAACGGACACAGGATTTGAGATGTGACCACAGTACTGAGTACAGAGGGGCAATCACTGCCCTGGTCCTTCTGGCCATGTTGATACAAGCTAGGATGCCACTGGCCTTTATGGGCACAATGATGATTTATATTCAANGTCTTCCCTGAGCCTCCTTTTCTAACAGGTTGTTTCTAAGCTAAACAACCCCAGCTCCTTTTGTTTCTCCTCATGTGACTTACTGCCTAGACCCTTCACCAGTTCTGTTGCCCTTCTCTGGACGTGCTCCAGTACTTCTAGAATGTCTTTCTTGTAGTGAAGGACCCAGAAACGGACACAGGATTTGAGATGTGACCACAGTACTGAGTACAGAGGGGCAATCACTGCCCTGGTCCTTCTGGCCATGTTGATACAAGCTAGGATGCCACTGGCCTTTATGGGCACAATGATGATTTATATTCAATCAGCTGTCAACCAGCACCCCCAGGTCCTTTTCCACCAGCCAGCATTCCAGCCACTCTTCCCCAAGCCTGTATTGTCGCCTGGGGTAGCTGTGGTCCAAGTGCAGGACTCNGTGCTCCAGTACTTCTAGAATGTCTTTCTTGTAGTGAAGGACCCAGAAACGGACACAGGATTTGAGATGTGACCACAGTACTGAGTACAGAGGGGCAATCACTGCCCTGGTCCTTCTGGCCATGTTGATACAAGCTAGGATGCCACTGGCCTTTATGGGCACAATGATGATTTATATTCAATCAGCTGTCAACCAGCACCCCCAGGTCCTTTTCCACCAGCCAGCATTCCAGCCACTCTTCCCCAAGCCTGTATTGTCGCCTGGGGTAGCTGTGGTCCAAGTGCAGGACTCAACACTTCACCTTGTTGAACCTCATACAGCTGGCCTTGGCCCATCGATCCAGCGAGTCCAGATTGGATGTCAACCAATTATGAATTCATTTACCATGTACCTTCTTGACATAATTCAATTCCATATTCCTTTTACCCCAGGAGGTAAAAATCCTGGCGTAACTCTAAGCTTGTTATGTCTACAGGGGTTCTTTGTCAACCAAATTTCTTATCTCATCAAAGAGTCAATTCAGGGTTTTGTGGCAAGACCTATTTTCCATTAGATCATATTGGTTGGCTATAAATATATTCTGATCCTTTGTTTCTTTATTAATTGAGTTCCATACAACCTTTTCTATTATTCTGCTATGACTGGCATCAGAGGACAGACTAAGAGACACTTGAGCTATCCTCACTACCTTTGATAAAATACTGGATTTTGTTCTTTTTTTGAGAAACATTCTGATATTTCTTCACTAATACTCTTGCCAATTTCTCTTTCAATTTCAAGCTATTTAAACTCATTCTCTCTTTCCTAAGTACATGGTTGAAATATGTTCACCAATACAAACTAAAATGCAGCAAAAATTTATTATATGTGACATTACATAAAAGCCACAAGAACTTGGAAAGACTGCATGACTTACAAGGCAAAACGCAAGGTGGCAAGGTTGACCCGCATTGCCAGCAAACACTAGAAAAACTCTTGGCAACAAAAGCCTACTTTTTTGACTTCATAATAAAATCCACAAAGAGGTTAATTTTGTGCTGTCTGGCTTCATTGCAAATGCTTCACACAATTTTATTGTTAATTCTCTACATCTTATTTCCATACTGCTAAGGATTTTCCAGGTTATGGAGAGTGACCTTCATCAAGTCTCCAACACTGAAAGTAGGAAATCCAGTTAAGTCTGGCCTACACGATGAAATTGGCAATCACAGTGACTTTGAGAATAATTGTTGGGTCACAATGCAGAGCAGAATAAAAATGATTTTTAGTCCAGAAGATGGTATAGTCCAAGAGCAGTAGGAGTGGGGCATCCCTACAAGAGGCACCAGGAGCCTGGGAAAAGAGTGAGATTAATTGGATCAGGTATTCATTGACTAGGATCCCAGCTCACAGCCCTTAAACAAGGTGAGCAGAACAGGGCTATCACAGTAACTTTGGTCAGTTTAGAGTGCAATGGTGTCCAGGCAAATCTGTAGTGTCAGGACTGGTCCAAGCTCAAGCCGGGAAGCCAAGTGAGAAAATCAGGTCAAAATCATCAGTGTACATAGCCAGGCACAATACACTTCCACTGTTCCTCGGGCAAGGACAAAGGTGAGGGCTGTGCAGCTCCTGATCCAAGGTGGAATGGCTCCAGACAAACCTCTGTGTAACCTTTTTTCACACTTAGCTTTTCTCCAGTGTTACCATTGCATGTTAACTATTGAATGGTTTCTATGATACCACGGCACACAGCTGCATGGCTTCAGAGCAGACCATGCCACAGGGCTTCCTAGTGGGCTCAAAGCTCTCGTAGATACTGGTACAACAGGCTTTACTGTAACAACTGCTGTGGAGTATCGTGTTCTCTGACACTTTCAATCTCGAGAAAAAGTCTGACTTAATAGCTAGCAGGCATTCCTGTAGTACTTTACTTCTGCAATGCTTTCATTGAAGATGTCTCAGTGGGGAAGATTCTTTAGGTCAGTGCCAACAGCTGTCTAATGAAAGAATTTCATGTGCTGTGTCTAACTTATGCTTATGCAATGTGCATTCATGTCACTGGGTTTCAGCCAAAGTAACAAACTGTACCAGAGTATCTGGTACAGAGCATCTCACCTCATAGGTGGCTATAACTATGCTATGAAGGACAGCTTTGGTTGGGGTAGTGAAAATTAGCTTAATTTTCTAAATCTGTTTTCTTAGGCATTCTCAGAAGCTTTTCTTTCACGTGAAAAAGAAAAAACAATACTTAGCATGCTTCCAACAGGTTAAAAGCTCTTCCTTCTTTCTCACTGAAGATTAAATTTTCAGGAAGTCAGTTCTTTGCTGAAAAAAAAATGAATTGTTAGTATAAAATGATTTGTTAGAAACATAACCATTGTGAGTGATCCAATTGTGAGAACTTAGTTACCACTTGTCAGCTGAGCTGCTGTAGTGGCTCATCTGCATGCTTCTCCTTCTCGCAAAAACAAAGCGAAACCAAAAAGGAGGTTTATGCTGACAGATTTTATTTCACAAGTGCAGTGCAGCAGGCACAAGGCAAGAAATTCACATAGGCTCATATACTGTGAATGTCTTATAAGCAATAATTTGCCAGTTTGTGATAAGTGAACTGCTTGTAAGAATATAGGCTATCATGTACTTTTGATTATATCAGTATATTATAGTATTATACTTATTTCAGGCTCAGTAAAGAGACTTTGAGACAGTCTAATTATTCAAATGCTTCTGAAATGAGGGTTAAAAAGTGTTTCAATGTTGCTCCTTCCAGTTTCACATTTTACTGTGGTTAAGATTCTCATAAGCAGATAGTTCACAAACTTAAGATTCAGAGATATGTAGAAAAGCTTAGTGGTCCCGAACTTGAAGTAGTGTTTTCTTGTGTCAATAGCAAACATTTTTGAAATGTACAGTAGCTTTAACTCTCATTTTTAAGATGGACAGTAGCTTTAACTCTATCAGCTTTACGTTATCTGATTTTCTGGCAGTGAGTTTCTAAATGTTTTTAGTAAGAAAATACACAAACACCTACTGAAGTCCTTCAAAAGGGCTCTAAATGCATATGAATTGTCCATTTTACTTTTCCAAGGTCATGTGTTTTTGCTTAAATGAACTAGATATAGGCTTGTTTGCTAAATTAGATACATTCCAAAATCCTGAAATCTGAGACTATCAGCATAAGGGTTTCTAAACACCAAAAAACAACATTGCCACGGGTTACTTTCATGGTTCCTATATCTCCACGCAAGAGGAGCAAGGCACTTTAACAGAAGGTTAATCAGTGAGGACCAGACTGTTTCAAGAAAACATTTTGCAGATGTTTTTACTGGGATGCTGAAGAGTCACTATCTTTGCCTCCTTATTCCATTGAGAATTCAGGTTCAGTTTGTTGTATTATAAAACATAATACAGTTTGTTATTCCTAAACAGCACCCACTTGCATCTGCCTTTTTTTTTTCCTATTTAGAAACCCTAGAGCTAGTATAATACAATAATAATGTTCCTAATGATATTGTTCCCAGCTGTAATAGATAAGTGGTGAGCTAACCACTTTAAAACAGCTGAGTTGTATCACTGACACTGTCAAATCTGATCCTTACAGCTTAACTATACATGTGTCTTTCTGGTTGCATGTATATATTATTCATATGTATAGGTATGCATAACATATACTCACAAACATATATGAGTCAGCATAAAGTAGCTGAGATAGCATGCTCTGTACATCTTTATCAAACATACATTGCATGTGCACACAAAGTGAAAGATATGCACGATGAACAGATATATTGCTTCTACACACACAACTTTGTTGATACAGAGATAATGTTGATAAGATCATACTTTGGCACCAATACAAACTCACTAATAAATAATCACTTAAAACATTCACACTTCAACTGTTCTCTACTTATCCTTTGGTTTTCCTTTTCCTTTACACTGTCACTTTCCTATATTTGGCTTAAATCCACCTCAAAAATTTCGCTTTCACCAAAAAAAGGCAGAAGATATTAATTAATTTAATATTATTTATTTTTTACTAATATAAGCCATAGGCAATTTACATTTTTCAAATAGCCAGTAATGAGGATAGCAAGAGTTAAGTGGTTTGTAAATGGTCAGACTTCACTTAAAACGATTCCTCCAGCAGGATGTCTATTAGCAGCATCATCTTCCATTGTAGGTATGAAAGAGGATGTCTCTCCATAGCCAGAGTTACACCTGTAACAAAGTTGTGATTGTAATTCCACATCAAATCACACTGGTGTTGTTTTGTTTTTATGAGGTTTGTTCTTTTTGTTTGGTTGGTTTTTTACTGTATAAGAATTTATAGCTATATAAATACCTCTAGGTCAATGCAGGAAAGTAAAAAGAACTGCCAGTAAAACATTAAGACTTCATACATCTGCCTAATACACTGTTCCCATAAAGCTAAACATAGTATGAGAATCTGGTTATTTTCTTTGACAAGGGAACACCATATTTACTTGAATATGGATTTTAAACTTGTTAGAGACATCCTGAACTCTAACACAGCCTGGAAAGTGTCATCATATCAGAAGAACTTGGGTTCTTTGTAAAAGAAAATATTATAGCTTCTCCCTCACTCTCAGTAACCAGCATATAGCACTAATTCAGCTGAAAAACACAGGGCACAATTGCCTTAGCTGTGATGAATCTCTTTTCTCTGATATCTTCATAGAATTTTTTCAATTTTTCAGCTATTTTCAAATCCCTGACACAGATCATGTATTCACGTTTTTTCCTTTCTTCTATCACATAAATACACTGATACGGAGCACTGTGCTCTACTCCAAGCATTAATTTGTGAAAGCAACTCAATCTGTATTATTATTAATAAGTCCCATGACTTCTAATCATTATGCATTTGTAGTGATTGAATGTGATTGCTTGGATGAAGGCATAACATAAGTTAGTATCCATGGAAAAGAAGTTTGATGGATCCAAGGGATATAGCCTGCCTGTGCAACAGGGTTCAAAATAAGCAGACCGATCCGCTTATTTCCTTGGTGTTTGCATCTTGCTCTGATGAACAGAAACTATGAGTTAGCTGAGTTTTCTTGCAAGTACAGTGCTAGATAACACACACCTGTATGCAAGCTAATGGAAGGCAGACTAGATCTACTGGTCTAGTTCTTCAAGGAAAATGAAGCAGTTATATCCGTCAAAGATTTTCACGTATAAATTGTTAAATATATACACACACCATAAGCTACTCAGAACTCCAATGAAGCATCCACTTGGAAGTCTGTATATACCACACTGAGGGGAAAAAATCCTTAAATAAAAGTGCAAATATTCTTTTAATTTAAGCAAATCATTTTCTAAGCAAGAGACTCCTGGAGTTAATATTTTACTAAAAATACTATGTCTCTGAAATCTGCGTTTTCCTCCTTGGATCATCTCCTTCCAGTCCTTGTTCCCAAAACACAGTCAGTAGCACAGGTTACTGCACAGATGAACTTCTGCACTTCCTTTTAATAAGGACAGATATGCAGGGAACCAGAAACTGAGTAATCAGTTTACCTAGCTAGAGACAGGCACTCTTCTTGTCTGAGAAAAGCATGTTATTTGCTGAGGTAGATATGGTATGTCATCATTACTAACATTATTTTATACTCTTTTTTTCCTTCCCTGGTGTTTCCATTCAGCATATTTCACATAGCAAAGTACCATATTTACAGTGGTAAGCATTGCACTCTACTTTGGAATACTTCTTACACATTGTAGTTATCAATATATTAAAATTATGTAATCTGACTTTAGTGTAAAGATCACCAATGGTGAGTCATCTTGATTTGGAAGCAGCATTTTAAATTTCCAAGCCAAATAATGGGACAAAAGTGCAAATATCGCACTACTTCCAGTAAGGATTTCATAGTGGCCTTGTCGATGAAAAAGTGATTAAGGCAATTTGAATTCATTGGCTGTATTTACACTGCCTGTTTCCTTAATATTGAAAGAAAAATGCATGGTGTAGAAGTCTATCTTTACACCAAGAGTCAAGCCCCAGGCGTTCCCTGGAGACTTTTTCTGGTATCTTGAGAAGACAGCACAGAAGGGTGTATCCGTGGCAGCAATTTGAAATTTGCACCCTCTGGCAGATCTTTTTCCATCCACCCACACTGGAATCATCATTTCCCAAAGTAGACATGCCGTCGTACGAAGTATGATAAAGACACAGCAGCAAGACCCACAGTGGGGGTGGAGGGTGGGTGAAGACGAGAGAGAGAGAAAGAAAACCCACACAGCATCCTCTGCCAGTCACCATAAGAAATGTCTGGGAAATCAATTGCTCAAATGCCACAAATGTTCATTGCTGGGTATTAAGGAGTGGCCTGAACTATTTCTTATAAAAAGAACAGCAGCATAGTCTGCTCTCAGATAAGCTCATGCATATTCCAATTTGGGCTTGGATTTCTCTTGGTTTGCAGTGAGAAAGGCCGAGTTACAGAAGCAGGAAATTACATATAATTTTTATGTTTTTACATCTTGTCAAGGACTGAAAAATTGAACTTTGTCTGCATTTCTGTAGCTTAGTTTATCATCCCTTGAAATGTCACCATTTCAACTTATTGCTACACCAGAAAATGGACAAAGCTTGAGATGTCCAGATGGAGAATGTTAGAGAACTGAGAAGTTATTTTCTGAAATTCCAGTGGCAGCTGTAAAAATAAAAAGAGCTCAAAGTTTCCAAACTGAAATTTTTCAACCCTTCTATCCTAATTTTCATTTACTCTCCTTTATCTATACTTTACATGTGATCAAAGTTTGTCTTTCAAGTGATCTATTTTCTCTCTATGATCCAAAAGTGACTGTTTTCCCCCACAAGCTAAAAAAAGACTTATTCATGTGCCTAGAAACATATCCTCCAGATTCAGTTATTGAACGGTGTTGAAGAGAGATGCTGAGGTTTTATCTGCAAAATGGTGTCTCCTCACATGCAAACACCTGTGTTCATGGCACTTTCATCACAGTGCTAGTTACCCAGCGGTGGAAGCAGGAAAGCTTGGAAGTTTGGATAATGATTGGCCCTGGCACACAAGGTTTATTGAGATTTTAGTACTGATTCCTAGGTGTTAAAATGGAGCAAAATTAGAAGAATTTTCCTTCCATGGGAATCTGAAAAATAAAAGTTTGAAATACATTCCATGCTGAATTCTTGTTCTCTGCATCTATTTTCCCACTTGTTACATTTAACACCATTTATTTCCATCACATGTATGAAGAAAAAAAAAAAAAGGTCTTTTAGGCATGTTTATGTGCTTATTCATGACTGATGGATGACTTTATTAGGAATTCTTAGAATATTTTGCACTGTTTTATCTAATCTCCTACTGAAATTAGTAAGAGTGTTTCACCATATGCTTGAAAAGAGACACAGATATAATCCAAGTTTAAAATGTCTGATAAGTCATTACTGTGCTTGTCCATGCTTGTACTTCAGGATAAGAAATAATGATTTGTCATGGGCCACATTTCTTTTCAAGAGGCTTTCAGTGACTGCAACTTGCAAACTATTGCTGTAAATATAGCACACTAATTTAAGCAGTATGTGTGCTCCTCTGCTGACCCTTACTCCAAGATAGGCTATTAATACGTTTTCCGGACTTCCCTTCAGGCCTTTGCAATGCAGTGGGTGGACAGCAGGTGGGAAGGACTTGGGCATGTGGGAATGCAGCCTACTTCCCCAAAGCCCACACTGGCCCAGCCCAGTGCAGCACAGCACTGCCTGTGAGGACAAAGCAAAGGAGGAGCAACCAGGGCAGCAACAGAGATGCTCTGGTCCCGTTCCCATGCTGTAGCTGCAGCTGCCCTTGTTGCTTCTGGGAAGCAGGGTTCATTTCTGAAGTTGCATAGAGCATGCTTTGGTACTAAATTAGTGAGGTCATAGGAGCTGAGAAAAATATACAAAATTAATATACCAGTGCAGGCTAAAAAGATTCCCTTCTTTAACTTCCCTCCTCTGTCCCAGAGAAAGGTGGTTGTATGGATCAAATCATAGCTGGATTTTGTGTGGTAATGGAGACTCCCTACTGCACCTTGGAAATCTAAGGAACTGACTGTCCTTAAGGCTTGAGAGCCTGAATGCTCATGGTTTAGGCTAAAGATCTCTTTCTGGTTCTCTAAAATGAGGTTTCTGAAAATAATGAAAGCAGAGGCAATGAGACAGTGTCATGTTCCTTGTTACTCTAGCCAGTTTACCAAGCTCTTCTACTTAAAAGTAATTATTTTCACAATACCTTGATTTAGTGTGTTACCGTGCCAAAGCAGAGGAGTTCAGAGTGGCTGACAGCATTTCTTATTCCAGCTCCCTCTTTGGCTCAGCATAGCTGTGAAGATGAAATCTCACTTTACCAGAGAGCTGTAGCCCATTACAGCACACTGGGAATGCCTGCCAGTCACTACCCTTGGCTAGAGTCATGTGTTACAAATGTTCTTGTATGTGACTTACAGTGGGATGTACAGAGGAGGGGTGTACAGGAGGGATGTACAGAGGTTCACTGAAAACACTCACTCTGTTGGATTCTTCTTTTGTTGGTATTATCTTTTTTTCCATGTTTTGTTAATGAGGGAGGGAGAAGGACAAGAAGGTCCTGATCTGAGATCTGGAGTCTTGTTTCATGCTCCCACCCAATAAACGGGGTATATGCTTTAGACAACAGACAACTATTTGCACTAAGAATTAAATAAAAGACACCAGAGACAGCGAGGGGAAAATTTTAATGTGAAAAAATGCTATAAATTACTTCCCTGTATTTTGGTCATTGCTGTATCATTACGGAAAATTAATAATGATCAGGATGTCTTTCCTGATACCTCTAATTCTTTTTTTTATGCAGGTATGGAAACAAGATGCAATGCAAAACTAGCAGATGATAAATTTTCTCCTTGATTACTTCTGTTTGCAAGAGCATAACTATAAATGTATTTCAACTCAATGAGTTGCACCAGAAATGCTGGAGGATTGATAGGCTCCAGACTAGGGAGGAGAGCCCCAGCCGGTCAGATGGACTGTCAGCTGTCCAGCTGTGATCTTGGGAAAGGCACTTCACAGCTGTTTTCTTCCTCCATTTCCTTTGCTTATCTAAGCACTGGTCTCACTGTATGTAAAAGGGTGTCTCCTGCTTGGTCTTCAGTTGTTGTAACAGAACAAACTTCTGCTTCCTCTCCCCAGACTCTTGCTTTCATTTTTATCTTTGTTTCTATCTATAGGAAAATGTGCCTGGTAGCCAAGAGTACATATTTCTGACTGGAACACCCATGTGATGCTCGTCAGCAGAATGGTAGATGTCCTAATGACATGTAAACCTGGTACAAACTTAGGCACCCAAGAATACAGCTCTGCCTGGAAGGTCCAGGTGGTATCCAGAAAAACCACCATTAGTGGACCAGCTGGAACTGTGTACCCTCTGGCTTGTGCAAAGGCTCAGGCATACAGGGACTCCTTGTAAAGGTATTCCATATCTGCCACATCCATAATTTCACTGTATGCAAGTCCAGAGGGTTGTACTCTAACGTCGATACTCTGAAGCCACTGAGTGTCATCCTCTTACCCCTATCTACTCATGCCTGAGAACTTGAGTAAGACGAAAGCACTTCAGAGGAACAAGACGGACTAAAGTTTCCGTTAGTGCATTGTATCGTTGCAATAACAAGGAATCCATTAGAGAGCCTGTAGCAAATACACGTCAGTCCTCTCTCTTCAACATTTTGCACAGGCTGTACATTTTCTTTCAGAAGCTGAATTAATGTGTCCCTGTTTTACAACAACATTTAATCTAATGGTGAATTCACCATCTTCATGTGAAACAAAACCAGGTTCTGATCTTTAATTATTTTCTCTGTTAAGAAATAGCTTCTTATTTCAAGATTGAATTTGTTTAACTTCAGCTTCCAATCACTGGAAAATTTCTGACTTACATAAGGAACAGCTTCCAGACACTGGCTGAAAGTTGAGGTTAAATAAATATACATTCATCAGTAGGGCTGAAATGCCCTTGCCTAATTATTTTCAGCTTCCAAACATAAGTACATATACACTGTGATTTTTCATCCTTCACTTCATCTAACCAAGCAGGTTGAGTTTATTTACCCGTTTATTTTCCAGTCTCTAATTTATTCATCCATCTGTTGCTGAATTCACTATAGTATTTCCAACGGACACCGTGTTTCAGTACTGATGCAATGCAGTAGCTACAACTCTAAGTGCAATGACCTATTTGGGCAAACAATGATGCATTATTGTAAATAATACATCTTACCTCTATAACATCAACTTAAGTCAATGACTAGTTTTTGAATGTCTGTAAATAAGTAAATGTTTTAAAATACACTCCCTATGCCTTGTTCTCTGCTTCCCTGTTCTCTCAGCAAGAGAGAGGATGCAGTTTGGAGGAAGACTTAGTTCTTGAGCCTTGAAAGTCTTCTACCAAGAGTTGACTTTTTTTACTCTCTGTTTAAGAAAGTTTTTAAGGCTATATATTGTTTTTATTGAGACTGATTTTATGAAGAATTCTACTACTGAAGTGATTATGTGACACATAGTTTGGCTTTTTCATAGCAGTTGGAATCGTGCAACTCTGACAAACTGCTGAAATGGTTCCTTTATATGGTACACTCTTATAAACAACTTCAGTTTCTCTTTCTTCTTTTGTTTGCAATGCATGCTCAAGTCCATTATAACTAGGCATCATCAACAGATTTCTAGAAGTGGCACTAGTCACACAGTGAGTCTTTGTTTCAGTTATTGGTTTCTAATGTATTTGGCTTTTTTTTTCTATTTTATAGTAGAAATGCTTTAAATGAAGAATTTTGCAAGCTAAAATATTAGTAATTACACCCTCAATGCATTGGAGGTGAAAAGAAATGCAGACATAAAAGGAAAAGTGGAAATACGGTTCCAAACATTATAAATTCTATACACTGAGCATGAGATCAGTTTGGCAAATCTCAGTGAATATTTTCAATGAACACTGCATTTACTGCCTTTCTACACCTTATTCTAATTAGTTAGTGCATGCAACAATTCTGCTAAAACAATATAAGAGAAACAGTACCACTCATTCTGTAGGGGGTGGGGGGAAGTCCAGGTGGCCTTCTTTACTTCAATTCCACACTTTTTCTGTATCTCACAACATGGAATATTTAATTATATAATCCCATCCCTGAAAGATTTCAAAATATTTAGGTGCACTTGACTAAAAGTAGAACCAGACCCTAGTTCAGAGCTCCACCTACACAACTAGGCTACTTTTTAAAATCCCAAGTAATTTGCTTTCATTAGTAGCATACTTTTTCATTAACTGGTCAACACAGACTACACTAAGTAGAAATTCAGCAGAAGACTCGCTTCATTGTTACTTTTTTTTCCTGTGAATTCTCTCTTTATTCCTATTCCAGTGTAATTTCTCCTCTTCTAAATACACATCAGTCTTTTGCATTGGATTCACTGCAGCTATCCTTACTCATCTAAAAATCAATCCCCTAGTCTGAATTTGAGGTCTAAACTTTTTCTTATATCATTATTGTTAAATGATTAAAATTAGTTTTAAATGAAGTGAGGAAACATCCACCCTTCAAAGCCACTAGCACAATCTTTTGGAATAAAGAAATCACTTCAAGGGGGTCTTTTGTCTTCTCTTGGTCCCCATTACTGAGATGATCCTCTCAGAGACAGTCAGATCCCTGCACACACAGCAAAACCCAGTGATTTGAGAACTATAAACATCAAAATCTATTCAGAAACCACAAAAAAAAATTTGGTAGCAGGGAAGCAAACTTGTAATGTGAAGACTGAACAGTTCTGCACAGCACAAAGCACCCAGTTTCTGATGCCATGTGAACATGTCTTTGAACAGCCAACTCTCCAGCGTGTGCTCTGTAGACTATTTGGGGTACTATTTGCTGCGCAAAATGAAGATGAATTATGGCAGTGAGTGAACCTATATATGTTGCTGTTTAAGGGATAGGGCACCATGAATGTGTTGCTACATACGAAGTTGGTTCATCAAGTAGTTAAATAATTTTCTATTCCTTATTTAGTGCCTCTTACACACAAGAGAGCTCTTGCTCCTTCACCTTATCCCCATACAGAACTTATAATGCACATATAGGCTCCTCATACGTTCCATATGCTCCATAGTGCTTTCCAAGAGAATTATAATAATGTGGTTCCAACTATCATACCAGTATAATTAACCCCTGGTCTTTTTACTGTGCTTTGATACCCTTGAAATATTACCTACATTTTAAAATCTCTGCACATTAAACAGACCTTTCCTGCAAGCATTTTTCCTTTCAATTTCTCTAGTTCATTTTAAAATAATCACCAGCTTATCAATATGCTCACTTTGCAGAGTTAATGGAATCTCCAAGGACTCTTGAGAATCATCCTTTTCATTATTTTTCATCAAATAAATAAATCAAGGCGAGACATCAGAATGTCATAACACCTGCCCAGTGTGCCCATGCTAGGGAAGAGGGAGAGAATAAGCTTCTAACACAGCTCTGCAGTTGAAGAGGCTCCTCACTGGGTTTCTGGGCACCACTGCTCATAAATCTCCTGAAACTGAATTTCCTTCTTCTGCTTGCAGTCTGCTCTTTTCTCCAATAATGCACTTCCAGAGTGCCACGCTACCTGGCCCCTGCCCCAGTGGAACAGGGGGTCATCCCCACCTTTCACCGTAAGGATTGGAGCAATGAAAAAGGTCAATTCTAATTTCCTTTAGTTTGCTCATCTTTTGTTTCCATTGTTATCTCATTCAGTCCTGTACTTTGGTAAATTATGCATCTGCTGGAAGGGTAGTCAATGGCATACTGTTGGCACCTCTCCAACTGGCAGCTTGATGCCTACCACCAAGCAGGGGTAAGAAAAACGATGGCTCTTTTAATTACACTGAATAAAGCTCTGCTAAGTGCAGATTTGCTCTGCTAGGATCTCATTTTCTCTTACTGCTTTTTCAGCTAAGCTTCTATGATGATAAAATTGTGTAGCACAACACAAGGGTTCCTTTACAGTGATTAACAAAAATAGAATAATAAATTAATTAAAAGAAAAAAGAAATAAGCATATTTCACAAGAGGAAAAAAAAAAGGTAAAAAATAAGGAAAATCCGGTTTAATAACTCCATTAATAATAAAGTAATGAATATTTAATTTCTTTACATGAACTAAAATTATGCCAGGTTTCTGTATTCTGGTTGAGACAACATTTAAAACACCAGTGAAAATGAGGATTTTAGTAAACTGATATAAAAGTAACAGTTTCTGCCCTCAATTTCTCCATTTAATTTGAAACATTACACAGCAAGTGTAGGTGACAAACACTGAGAGGGCCAAGGGAAACAGGAAATACATGCAATTTATTGAGTGAGTTAAAACTTGATTGCCCTCAGCCATTAAATAATTCTCACTGGAATTAATGGCATTGATTATTGACTTAGAATGATTCTGAGTAATTACAAAATATAGATAGAATAGAGACCAAACTTTTGCTGTTGCTTTTCTAAGACTGGCTTTTGGATATCATCTCATTACATTTAGATGGGATCAAGGAAAATAAAAGCATTCTTGTCCTCAGAGCTCTGTAAGAAGAATGAGGTTACCGTTTTGGTCTGATGACATTCTTAAAGAAGGAGATAAAAGATTCCCCAATATCATCCATTATTTTGTTTTGTAAGGCTTCTTTATAACAGCATATTGAAAAAACCTTTGGAATATAGAACAATTACTTGAAAAAGTTTTTTGGGTTTTGGGGTTTTTTATATATATATAAGTCAGAACTTTGCTTTTGAAGGCTTTCATTTTTACATCATCTGCTTTTCTCCTTTCGTGGTGTGCCATTTGCCTTTCATCCTTTATTTTTGAGGCCAAATGGAAAAAAAAAAAAAAAGAAAAGAAAAAGCAGAGAAAGAATGAATTAGGAAAAAAGGTTTAGAAATGGAAAAAATGAAAGCCAAAGGTGTAAACATCTTTACAGTTACTGGGTGTAAGCATCTTCCTGTTGTATTCCCTGTACTGGTCGATGGTGCCTAGGAGGAGCTCTACAGCAGATATTTCCCTGTAGTTCTTAGACCATGGTGGAGCAGATATCCACATTATGGACAAGAGGGCCTTGTGCCTCAGCAGGGTTTGCATGGCCATATTTTAGTAGTGGAGGTCTACAGGGGTGGCTTCTGTGAGAAGCTGCCAGAAGCTTCACACATTTCCAGCAAAGTCAATGCCAGGTGGATCCAAGATCTGTGTAGGGCCAATCAGAAATGGTGTTAACACCTCTGTGATAACATATTAAAGAAGGGGAAAAAAATATTGCGCAGAGATGTTATTGCAGCCAGAGAAAAGCAGAATGAGAACATGTGAGAGGAACAATTCCTCAGACACCATGGTCAGTGGAGAAGGACGGGGAGAAAGTTCTCCAGGTGATGTAGCTGAGATTCCCCTGCAGCCTGAGAGGACCACAGGGATACAGAGATCCACCTGCAACCTGTGGAGGTGACCCATGCCAGAGCAGGTATATGCCTGGCAGAGGGCTGTGAATTTTTGGAAAACCTGCATGGGGTCACGCTTCTGGAAGGGACCTGCAGATCCACAGAGAGAGGAGTCAACACTGGAACAGGTTTCCTGGTAGGATTTGTGACCCTCTGGAGGACTCATGATGGAGCAGCCTCTGCTTGAAGGACTGCACCCTGTAGAAGAGTGATCTTCATAGCAGAAGTTTGTGAAGGACTGTTTCCCATGCGAAACACTCCACACTGGAGCAGGGGAAAGACTCTTCTCCCTGAGCAGCAGCAGGAACAGTGTGTGATGAACTGATCATAACCCCCGTTTCCATGTCCCTGTGCCACTGCCAGAGGGGAGGTAGAGTTTGGGAAGGAGGGAGGAGTGGGAAGAAGGTGTGTTTAAGATTTATTTTACTTCTCATTATCCTGTTCTGATTTTATTAGTTAAAAAATTCAATTAGTATTCCCAAGCTGAGTCTGTTTTTCTCTTAACTGTATTTGGTGAGTGATCTCTCCTGGTCCTCATCTCAACCCTTGAACCTGTTGTTATACTTTCTCTCCCCTGTCCACTTGTGAAAGAGAGTGATAGAGAAGCTTTGATGGGTGCCTGGCATCCAGCCAGGGTCCACCCACTACACCATGATGGCAATTGATAAGTGATCCCTTTGTCTTTTTCTCAGCCAAGGGGCTTTCTTTGTTATTCTGTTTCTGTTCTAGTCCTCTTGTGGAGGGGGAATGACAGGGTGGCTGGATGGGTGTGTGGCCCTTGGCCGTGGTTAACTCACACTTCATTTTTTCAAACAGTTTTCTTACTGAGTGTATCATGGCTGGATGGGGCACGC
>WBMV01007116.1:0-34535 GCA_013396655.1 Campylorhamphus procurvoides | reverse complement strand
AGCGTGCGCAGAACTGACCCCACCGTTTACTCCTGAGGTTCATCTGCCAGGGACAGTGGCAGCGAAGTCCTCAGGACATAGGTTTGGTGTCCTTCTCTTAAATGGATGGCCTTACAGGGCTAAGTGAGCTCCATCTGCCCAGGTTTGGAGTTAGAGTTGTCATTCTCCTAGGATGGTTTCTGGGGAGCTAGTGAGCCCATCCTGCCTGTGGACACACTTCATCTGACCCTTCAGTTGGGACCTGACTAGCATGGGAGACCCTACTGTAGGCATGTACCACTGCCAGCACAGCTCACAACCTCATAAGGGCATACAAGCTTCTCCCCCGTCACAAGGGAGTGTCCATGGAGAAGTAGGCTGAAATTGTATAAGACAGATATAAGCAACATATCTAACAGCCCCATCAACTTCAGTGTAAGCAAGGTCTCGATCACGTTTATGTGTCTTCAGAGCCTTACACTTTAAACACTGTTGGTACAGCCTTCCTTCTCTTTCTTTGTCTGAATAAGCAATTGTCCTGTAAGTAGCTACTAGTTATTACCCTATAGACTCATTGCAGAAGTACTCTATTTTTTGAATAATCATTAACAACTGTCAATTTATTGAAAATGGCTTGGAAGAACAACAGTGGAAATCTAAAAGTTAAGGCATGAGTAGGATTATTAGTACAAATAAAAATAATTAAAGCAGCATCAACAAATAGAACATGTTTTTTAGCTTTGTTTGTAAAGAGAATTAGGGACGATAATTGGCAACCTTGTAAGAGCCATAAAACTTAACAATGCAAGTGCCATTATTCTTTATCTGCAGTATGCAGATGAAAGTGCTTGTTATTTGTGTTTTTTTATTTTAACTAGCTCAGAGAGGGAAGGGGAGAGAAAAAGACTCCATTTAATTCAAACAAATATATATTTTGCTTTTCATTTACATCTTGCATTCCAGTACAGTTTCAGACCAATTACTGTGTGGAAAACAAAACAAAACAAAAAACAAATGATCAAACAAAACACAAAAATAACCCCAAAACCAAACAAAAATCCCAAAACAAAATCAAAAATAAAAAAAAGGGAAGGTAACTGCAAGAACAAGTGCTACATTCATCTAACTAGTTTTAATACTTAGTGTGTTACAGTAATTATCTCATACCAAAAAGGTGAGGTTTGAGGTTTTTGAAGGTGATGTATTTTAGCCAGCATAATTTCAAAAGTATGAGCAAATGTTGCCTATGAAAACTGCAATACCAATCAAAATTTATGTCTAACAAACATATCTCATTCTTTCCTAATTTGTTTGAATTCTTTCCTGTTCAAGAACATAAGAGATACAAACTAAAAGTTCATTGACATTAAAAGTACAGAACAATCTAATATTCACTGAAACTGATATATTACAAAAGCATGTACAATAATTACTTTAATACCAACCTATTTCTTTATTTGCATGTGAATAGAAAAGTTTAGCTCTCTTTTTATGTTTCTGTAAAGTATTTATCAATAGCTGTAATAGTTTGACCACTTTTTTTTTCTTTATTTTTCAACCAGTTTAAGCTGCAAATAAATGACATATCTCTATGATTTTGAAGCCCTCTTCAGTTAAGATGTTGCATGCAAATGAACTCCTTATTTTTACTTGTAACTTCCTTCCATACAAACAGGAAGAAAAATCTCCACCAGGAAATTAAAGAGAGTCATGTGGTAGGATGCATTCATTGTTAATTGTTATAAACTGCAATATTGTTCTTCAACTTCCCTGGAGAATCCCTAAGGAAACTTCTCTTATGAATCTACCTCTCTCCCCTACACATCTGCAGAGGTATCTGAATCTTTTGGAAGACACCTTTTTATTGTTTAGGAACACTATTTCATCTAGTGGTAAATCATTTAAGCAAGGCAGCTGAGCAGGTGTTCTTGACAGGCCTATGACTACCATAGAAATATCATTTCTATGTGCAGTCCCTCTTGTTGCATAAAACTGCTTTGAACAGTTAGAGGTAAACACAATACTATAAAAGAAGAGTCTAGAACCCTCCCTTCACTATGCCTTCATACCCTTCTGCTCTGCTAGCTAATATTTTCATCCAGAAAGAAAAGGGTTTAAAAATGTTTTTTCATCCAAATCTCAGCTAGATATCTTCTGGAGAAAACAGTACTTTAGAAGTTTTTTTTATTGTGTTGTAGATGCCAGACAGAGAAACATAGTTTGATTTTCACAAATATTGTCACTTTATACTGTTTGAAATGTTTTTACAATAGCATCAAACATTCAAAGCACTGGCACTTTTCAGTTGTATAAAGTTTTATACGCAGTGGTTTGAAAGTAAATGTATGCAAGCATGAAGAATGCATGCAAGCCTGTGATTCCTGAAGGCCAGTCTTGCTACACTTGAGGAATGAGGCAAAGAAGGCATACTGCAGTTCAGCTTCTTCCATGTCCTGTGTAAATGGGTTCCTCACCTTATTCATCAGAATATCCACCTTCTCTCTAACCTTCCTTTTGCTACCTATGCATTTACAGAAGCCCTTCTAGTTGTCGTTGACAGCCCTCACAAGATTCAATTACATTTGGAGAAACAACAAACCTCCAATTTGTATCCTTCAATAGTGGAAGAATGGGAGCAAATGTAACCATGTGGAGCAGAGGCCACTGAGAAGGTGGGGCTGGACCCCCTGTCCTGCTAGCTGTAGCTGCAGGACTTAGACTGTTTTAGAACATCCAGTATCATCCCTAGCACTGGTGGTTGAGCATGGAGCAAGCTCACCTTCTGTTCTTCATAGAGGTGTGTGAAGGGAGGCAGTATCATAAGTTGAAACAAAAGAATTTTGGGCTGGAGGTAAAGGAGAAATCTTTTCTCCACTGTTGTAGTTTCAAAATCTTTCGTGGAATCTTTTTTTTTTTTTTCCCTTGCCAGCACAGTTTTTTGGGGCTTGGGAATCAGAACGAGTTGGCTTGTTGAAGACCAGCCGTCTCACTACCCACTCCCAGAGCCTGTCTAAAGCCTAAATGAAGGGATAGGTGAGAGCTTTGCATTTCAGTGTGATGGCTGGGAAGAGGATTTGGGGAGGTGTTTTCTTTTCTTGGAGGAGGACTTCACTCCTTCCCTGGTTTAGGAGGGGGTCAGAGACAGGTTTCCAAGTTTTCCTTTTTTTTTTTGCCAGTGCACTACATCTTTGTTCTATGTCTGCTTGGGTGCCCAGCCACAGCTTGTTGGGCTGGTGGCAGCACTGGGAGGGAGATTCTCAGAGGAAAATTACCGCTGCCTGGATTGGCTACAGACTCATCGAGGGACGAGCGCCACTCACAGAGGAGTTGTTAACCCTCTCTGTGATATTTCTGGGCAAAAGACAGTGAGAAGGTCCTTTCAGTGCCCTTGGGAAGGGTTCCAGCCCATCCCACGTGAGCTCTGGAACCAGCACATTCCCTGTATGTGTTTGCTTCACCAGAGCCTGGCAGGGATTCTGGTGGCCGCCAGTGAGTCATCATAGCTCCTGCTGTTTGCAAATACAACTGCCCCAAAGGGGCACAAATGGCTTTAAAAATTTGGGTTATGATATTGCCATTTGTTCTGTTCTGGTTTTGGTTATACATATATACGTATTTGTAGCAAAAAACTGTTATCCTCTTTTCTACATTTTCACATTAAAGTCTCTGAATTTCAGAGGTTGTGGTGGCTTGAGGAGAGGGAGGCCCTTTTCCTAGTCCAGAAGGATTCCTCACTTTCCTTAATAGACATCTGGGTTTCCGTTTTTTTTTTTTTTTTTTTTTTTCCCTTGCCAGCACAGTTTTTTGGGGCTTGGGAATCAGAACGAGTTGGCTTGTTGAAGACCAGCCGTCTCACTACCCACTCCCAGAGCCTGTCTAAAGCCTAAATGAAGGGATAGGTGAGAGCTTTGCATTTCAGTGTGATGGCTGGGAAGAGGATTTGGGGAGGTGTTTTCTTTTCTTGGAGGAGGACTTCACTCCTTCCCTGGTTTAGGAGGGGGTCAGAGACAGGTTTCCAAGTTTTCCTTTTTTTTTTGCCAGTGCACTACATCTTTGTTCTATGTCTGCTTGGGTGCCCAGCCACAGCTTGTTGGGCTGGTGGCAGCACTGGGAGGGAGATTCTCAGAGGAAAATTACCGCTGCCTGGATTGGCTACAGACTCATCGAGGGACGAGCGCCACTCACAGAGGAGTTGTTAACCCTCTCTGTGATATTTCTGGGCAAAAGACAGTGAGAAGGTCCTTTCAGTGCCCTTGGGAAGGGTTCCAGCCCATCCCACGTGAGCTCTGGAACCAGCACATTCCCTGTATGTGTTTGCTTCACCAGAGCCTGGCAGGGATTCTGGTGGCCGCCAGTGAGTCATCATAGCTCCTGCTGTTTGCAAATACAACTGCCCCAAAGGGGCACAAATGGCTTTAAAAATTTGGGTTATGATATTGCCATTTGTTCTGTTCTGGTTTTGGTTATACATATATACGTATTTGTAGCAAAAAACTGTTATCCTCTTTTCTACATTTTCACATTAAAGTCTCTGAATTTCAGAGGTTGTGGTGGCTTGAGGAGAGGGAGGCCCTTTTCCTAGTCCAGAAGGATTCCTCACTTTCCTTAATAGACATCTGGGTTTCCGTTTTTTTTTTTTTTTTTAAACTGAGACACCCACAGAAGTACCTTATCCTCCATGGAACCAAGACTAAGGAATGCTGAGCTGTCTCTGATGCTGGGGGTTTCACACTCCTACTGTTCAAAGCCCTGGGCAGCCTGACCCATGGCTGAACTGGCAGACCTCCTCAGGAGACTTCTCTGTCAGCCTGAACTTTCTTGTGACCCTAAAGCCAAACAAAATAATATTCTTGCAACTACAATTTGATAGAGCCAGTTCTTGAGATGGCTGTTCAGTAACAAACAGATTAGTACCTCCTAAAATAAACGCATCAAAGAGCATACCCTCAACCTCCTGAGCTCAAATTATTTGTCAGTTATACTTGTATGAAAGCAGCGATGAAGTGTTATTTGCCTTGCAAAACTTGATTTTTACTGTTTATATGATTTGTTTCTGTCATGAGAATAAAAAGTAAACATTTCCTCAACTGCATTTCTGAATTAAGAAACTTAAAATTCAAGTCTATTCCATCTACTTTAACATTCTACCAATTTTTTATATCACATTTTAAACAAACACAACTAACAAAATTTTAAAAAAAGCACACAAGAAAAACCCACAAAACAGAACAAAGCCAGTAAAAAATAGCTTTGTATAAGCAAAATACTCACCTTTATATATCTCTTTGCAATCAGGAATAAGAAAGAAATTTGTTTCATCATAAAAGTTAAACAGGTAAATTAAATGATTTCTGCATGTCAGTGCAAATGTGTCAGAAGTGAATATATGCCTTCCCTTTCTTTTTTCACATTTATGCAAACATTTTTTTTCCCTTTCCCCCATCAGATCCTTTGAGGGTACATAGATGATCAGTTGCTGCCACGTAACAATCACCTCCTTTGAAAAAGTCTGTGTTTATTTTTCACTTTGGACAAGGTGAAATGTCAGTTAGGAGAGGCTGGTAACAATGCAAGGTAAAGGAAAATAATATTTCTGGATATTTCTGGCAGTCATTCAAAAAGGTCACATTGGTAAATGGGAATTTTAGGCAGATAAATGAAGCATAAGATTAATTACAAGACTTAATGGGGAAAATCCTACTCTAAACAGATGTGTCCACTTGGATGATGTGGTGCAGGAAAGTAAAGCAAGTGGTTCCAGACACTTCTTTGGCATTAAAGCCATCTTACTGATGCAGGTTGGCTAGACGAGCAGGTATACTGCTGAGCATAAAACACAGCAAATACTGGCAGAGATCCTGCAGGAATAGGGCACTGATTTCTTTACCCTTTTTGTTTTGAGATCATCTGGCATAATTGCACAGAGAAGAGCATAAAAAGACCTTTTTCCTAATGATTCCTGCAAGCACAGTGGGCATGCTCAGTCACACAAAACTCCTTGCAAAACGGATAGAAACAGGATAGACGGGGTCTATATGTAGAGGTTTATCTGTTTATTTCTATGGGAATTCAACTATCTGCTTTAGTACAAAGAAGTGTCACTTGAGGTGACACCTGACTAATCTGAACTCACTAAGAATCTTTTTAGAATGCATATATAGGAAGAAATTTCTGTACATTCAGAATTATGATTAATAAAGGTGCTGAAAATGCATTATATTGCACTTACAGGAGGAATAAAATGAATATGATTAAGACTAAGAAATAAAGTGCAAGAAGAGCATGATTCCATTTGATAGATATTGATTTCCATTTAGGTTTGCTAAGTGTGGGTAATTGGGTGGGTGTTGTGAATAATATTAGAAGTTGTGAATAACAAGGACATGTGTTATAGATGTAATTTTAATGAATAGAAAAAGACTGAATTTTAATGACTAGAAGAAACTGATCAGAATTGAGGAAAAAAATCCACTTGTATTTTTCTCCTTTAGCTTAACCCTGGTATTTTGAAGGTAAAGGTGAAGCTTATAATGACATAAATAGAATTCTCTGTAATTTGAGTAAAGTGGTAAATTGGGTCAGACCATTTATTTTTCCAGGGGAGGAATTCTATATTTTAGTGTCTGTATATAGACTAGATGAAGGCTAAGAGATAGGCAAAACAAATTATTGTTTTCAATAAGAGCTACTGTTAGAATAAATTTTCATGACACATATTGTGCTCAAGTATAATGGCTTAACCTGTATGACTTATCATAAAAATTACCTGTCTTGCAGCCAGCAGGATTCTACAGACTTAGAGTTCAGTCTGCCACAATTTTCCCATATGTTTTTAAGACAGAGTAACTTCATTATAGGAGAAACTGAGGTGGGAGAGTGTAGGTGTCTGGGTGAAAGCATATTAAAAACAGAATCAAAGAATGTGTAAGGTTCAAAGGGACTGCAGTGAGTCATCTGGCCCAACTTCTCCACTCAAGTATATCATCCCAGAGCACATTACACAGAATTGCATCCAGAGAGTTTTTGAATATCTACAGTAAGAGAGAATCTGCAATCTCTCTGGGTAATCTGTTTCAATGTCTGGCCACCCACATAGGAAAGTTCTTCCTCATAAACAGGTGGAACTTTCAGTGCATCTTGTCCTATTGCTTGGCACAACCAGTAGAATTTTGCCTTCATCCTCTTGACATCCTCCCTTCAACTCATATACATTGATGACGTCCCCTATAAATCAAACCTTCTTGAGGCTGAGCTGGCTGAACTCCCTCAGCCTGTCCTCATAAGAGAGATGCTCCAGTCCTCTAACCATCTTTGTTGACCTCCATTGGACCCAATCAAGAAGTAGGTTGTTGTCCACCAGGACCCCCAAGTCCTTCTCTGCAGATCTGCTTTCCAACAGGGTGACCCCTAGCATATACTCGTGCCTGGGCTTGTTCCTCCTTAGGTGCAGGACCCTGCATTTCTGCCTGTCTCTCCAAAATGAGAAGATCCTTCTAAAGGGTTGCAAAGCACTCTGATGAATGGGGGGGGGGGGGGGGAACAAATTTNGTAACTTCATTATAGGAGAAACTGAGGTGGGAGAGTGTAGGTGTCTGGGTGAAAGCATATTAAAAACAGAATCAAAGAATGTGTAAGGTTCAAAGGGACTGCAGTGAGTCATCTGGCCCAACTTCTCCACTCAAGTATGGTCATCCCAGAGCACATTACACAGAATTGCATCCAGAGAGTTTTTGAATATCTACAGTAAGAGAGAATCTGCAATCTCTCTGGGTAATCTGTTTCAATGTCTGGCCACCCACATAGGAAAGTTCTTCCTCATAAACAGGTGGAACTTTCAGTGCATCTTGTCCTATTGCTTGGCACAACCAGTAGAATTTTGCCTTCATCCTCTTGACATCCTCCCTTCAACTCATATACATTGATGACGTCCCCTATAAATCAAACCTTCTTGAGGCTGAGCTGGCTGAACTCCCTCAGCCTGTCCTCATAAGAGAGATGCTCCAGTCCTCTAACCATCTTTGTTGACCTCCATTGGACCCAATCAAGAAGTAGGTTGTTGTCCACCAGGACCCCCAAGTCCTTCTCTGCAGATCTGCTTTCCAACAGGGTGACCCCTAGCATATACTCGTGCCTGGGCTTGTTCCTCCTTAGGTGCAGGACCCTGCATTTCTGCCTGTCTCTCCAAAATGAGAAGATCCTTCTAAAGGGTTGCCAAGCACTCTGATGAATGGGGNCGGGGGGGGCGGGTGAGTAACAATCTTTTCAACCTGAAGCTTTTCAAGAATTGCTACTGTTCACCCCTAAATGCATATATAAATTTGGTACGAAAGTGAAGATTAGATCTGAGGGGGGGAACCCCTAAAAAATAAATCCCACATGCAGCAACTTAAACTCCCTGCAGGTCAGAAAAGAAACTTGCCAATTTCGAATATAAACCCTGTAAATCTCTACTTCATCAGTGATGAAGCTACAAAATCTAGATGTAACACATTGTGAACATGCAAAGGTGGCATGCATTTGCAGTTGCTACATGTCAGTGATAACTGAAAGTAATTTTTTCTGTAAGACTATTGCATCTGTCCGTAAGAACATGAATGCACCACCTGTACATATAAAGACAAACATATCCCTACATCCATTTAGATAAGCTCTTTGCTAGTGCAATATCCTTTTATTCAATTGCCACAGGACTTCTTAAAAACCTAATATGGAAGAAGAAATACATAAGTGAAAGAGCACATATGAAGATTTTTTAAATATAAAATCCATTTTTATAGTTATCACTACATATTTGTTTCTCCTACAGCATGTCTTCATTTCTCAGAGAGATGCCTTTCACTTTGTCTTATCGCTTTGATCCCTATGAAAAGACAAGTTCGTATCCATATTGTACGACTAATATAGACTTCAAGAAAAGGTCCTCAAGATCTTGTACAAGTTACAAGAATCCGGGTTTTAATCATGAGGAGGTGAGATTAGTTTTTGTTTGAGCACACATGTATTCCAATGCAGAGTTAACCCTTTTTCATTAACTCCCCAGATTCAAGCAATGATCTACAAGCAGCTCTGAACTAAAATAATTTGTTAGAGCTCTTCCACATAAAATTTCACATGGAATTTTTCAATACAGGTGTGCTCAATACAGCTACAGCTGAAGGTGGCAACTATCTCCAATACAAGGGCATTTTTCATAGTCAACAAAGTAAATTATGTTCTTCTAGTGCCTTAGCTTTGGTTGTTTGTTGTTTTGTTTGTTTGTTTGGCAAGATTCATGTATATTATAGTTGTTAAAATATATGAACAGGTATTCTTGAGCTTCTCTTAGAACTTGAAGATTATGTTGTGCCTCAATGAAGAACTATTTTTTAATTTTTCATAAAGACTCTTAATCCAATTTGTGATGATAAGATATATATATATATAAATAATAGTCAACTTATAAATATACAAGTAGTACAGGGGTAACATTTTGAGAATGCTTCAATGGTGTAAAAATCCTAGCCTCATTTTTTTAAAGTAGTTTAGACTTTCTAGAAGACAATAATGAAATTACTGAAAAATGCAATTTAGAGCTTTATTATGTAACAGGAACAAAGTGAATTACAAGAACTCTTTCCAATATATGAAGTTCATTTTAGTATTTCATGTTCACCAAATCTAATTAATAGGGTAAACAGTGCCACTACAGTACAAATATACCCAGATACTCAGAAAATTGTGGTTTTGTTAGAAAAGATTTGTTATAGTTTTTTATTGTATTTTTATTATATTTTGGATTATAATTATTTCCCCGACATATATTTATACATTTATATATACATTATATATATTCATAGATTTATATTTTCAAGATGGAGTTGTACAATTCACTCCTTTTGGCCACAGGAAAGATGTTAACAGTGAAGGCTTAAATAACTCCTAACACATAAGTCTTACTGTTTAATATATTGCATGAAACAAATTTCCTTAATGTGTCTTTCTTTTTCTTGGTATTTTTGAGATGTGGTATTATAATCATCATCAACAACAGCAACTGCAATGATGGAGTGAATCAAATAAGAGAAAAACATCAGTTAATGATATCTCTCTTTACCTCAAGTTGAAGATACTGCGCATTTTCTTCTGAAATCACCAAATCACTGGCAAGTTACATGTCACTTCAAGTTAGCAGATATAAAAATAGGCAGTCTCCTCAGCAGTGAGACGCACACACAGAGAAGTTACAAGGCAGAATCACTTAGCATTTGACACATATACTTTTCAGACACGTTGATAAGGGATTTGAAGCAGAAGGGATTTCAATTTTGAAACTTTTACCAGTTTTATAAATAGATAAAAATTGCTTATTATATCTTCCCTATCAAGGATTTAGTGGTTCATATTGAATAATGGAGCTCACATTTATATATGAATACTCTGTGTGTACAGTGGTGCTATTTCTAAATATGCTGACATACATTTTGATGACTATTATGATGGCACAGTGTTGTACAAAGTGTACTGTAGCAGAGGAGTATAACATTTCCTTTTCTGTTTTTTNAAAGAAAGAAAGAAGGAAAGAAAGAAAGAAAGAAAGAAAGAAAGAAAGAAAGAAAGAAAGAAAGAAAGAAAGAAAGAAAAAGAAAGAAAGAAAAAGAAAGAAAGAAAGAAAGAAGGAAAGAAGGAAAGAAAGGAAGAAAGGAAGAAAGAAAAAGACTGTGTGTGTTATAGAGAGCAGGAGACCTATGGTGGGTACTCAGCTCTGTTACTACCTTGTAGCCGTCTCATATATCCTCTTCTGACTTCCTCCCTCTTGCTACCATTTCCCATGTCTTGTATTTTGCTTGTAAACTCCTTGTAAACTATTTCTCACTTTCTACAGTAGTATAACATCTCATTGCAGAAGTTAATACATTGTTGCTTTCTTCCAATAAAGTTCTGGAAGTTTCAGTAAATATTCCTACTGGAAACTCTGAATTTCAGTACACATTCCAGTCTTTCAATGTAAGTCTTTCAATGGCTGTTTATTCTATCAAAACTGCAAAAGAAATCAGATTTTCTATCATTTCTCTCTCTATGAAAATTTAGTTCAAAATACTGCCCCGTCTCTTTCTTCTTAGCAAGAAATGGGACTTTCTGTCACTAATGTTGAAATTAGACACCCATGAAGATTATTACTCCAAGATTTAATATTTCTCTTACCATAGGAAACATTTCCAGAGAAAAAGGAGAGAGAAGAGAAGCAAGGAAAAGTCAACACTACAAGTTGAGAAGACCTAAGTCCAGACAGGTATTTTCTCTGAATTCTCATGATGTTCTTTTGAACAGTCTGTTCTTTCTGACACATTGTTTGGTCAAAGAGTAAGACCCACCTTGTAAAAAAGCACCCAATTAAAAAATTTTATTAATCTCTGTTAAACAGAACACAAAAGCAAACAAATAAAGCTAAATACTCTTGTAATTCTAATGCTGAAACAAAAGATGCAGCAAGCAGCAGAATGCCACAGACTTTTAAACTACAGCACTTCTTTAGTCATCTTAGCTATTAAACAAATTTATCGTGTCCTGAAAGAAATTCTGTTTCAATCTCTAATTCTGTTAATCTCTGAGTAACTTCAGTGGAATATAACAAAGCTCCTTCTGACTATGGCTAGTCATGTTTCTAGCTTTTAGTAGGTAAAACAACTGAGAATTTCAAGCATCTATCATTTATGGGGCAATAGCATACGACTAAACTTGCAAGAATAAACTATGACAGTGTCAAATTACAGGCAGGTGATTGGAGACAATTATAGTCCCATAGATTATTTCAGAATTACCTCTCTTGTTTTCACATCCTATGATATGTCAGTTAAAGATCTAAAAGATCTGCTTCTATTGGAGTCTATATTAATTCCGATAGTCAGAGCGCAAGTTAAAAAAATTATCAGTGCTCAACAGATAACAATGACCCTATTTTTAATTGTTCATATGTCTCTATATATGCATCCTCCCTTTGTAGCTTTGCAAGTACTTAACTACAGACTTGATGTGAATAACAGAGTAAAAACAATTTATAAGGGTGTTAGCCTCAAGCTGGAAACCATAACATTTGTTAGGGAAGCTACCCCTTCACTAGGAATCTTGAAGAAAATTCTAAATTTGTAAATCAGAAATACATTTGAACTACTAATAAAGTAATTTGGTCATACAGAGAAAATGTTTTCATGCCATATATAAATTTAACACATAATAAAATATCTGATCAAAAATTATATGAGGGTTTACTTTTTTATTATTATTATTTTGAATACATTATAATGGCTCAAGAAAGAAATATAACTTTATTAAGGTAAAATATTGTTAGTGACTCCATAGAACCATGCAGCTATATGAAACTTGCAATGACTGTGGGCTATCAGCTTCAAGAAGGTAGTTAAGAACTAAAAAAAAGAAGAAAACTTGAAAGAAAAATGCTCTTATAAGAATGTTACTTACAGATCAAATTAAGAGATCTTTCTGAAAATGTTTTTGTAGTAGACTGACATACTTCTCCCATGTGTTTGAAAGCCTGACTCATTTTCTACCTGCAAGATGATGTAGTGAAATACAGCAATATTCTGAATCACAGCCTTGAATAATATTCAACAATATACTTCTGAAAATACATATTTACAAATTAAAAAAAAGCCATCTTTCAGAGTAAATTCATTCAGCCTTCTGGATTAAGCTGATTTGCACAAGCATTGTAGAGAGGAGAATTACCCCCTGGCATTAAATCCAATCTCCACAGATGGTCTTTTTGATCTGTTAATCACATTTCCTGTATCCTTAGATGATATCTTAATTGCTTATGCCTTCACATTAAAAAAAAAAAAAAGGAAAAAAAAAAGCAAAAGAAAAAGAAAAAAAGAGAGAGAAGTAGAAAGTTCTTCAATTAACCTTAAGGAGGCAGGAATAAACATTTGCATTTATACGCTTTTCTCAGTACTGTGAAATTTTATTCAATGTAGTTCACTAGAACAGAAGAGTAGCATCTTACAAGATAAATATACTGAAAAGTCTGCATGTTTTCCTTTACTGTATTTGCTCCTGAATTCCAGAATAAATGTCTTTTCTAATTGTATCTCTATTGAAGAAAATCTCTTTTGTGACATTTTCAAAGTATGTGGATTACTGTGCATATTTAACACAAAACTGTTCCACATATTAGAGATTTTCTGTGTTTATTATTTTACAACACAAAGTCTGCCGGTTCTGTTTCCACAGATCTAGTAACATCTTCAAAAATAGTCAAGAGATTTTAGTGAAGAAATACTATGGCTTTTTCCTTCTCTGCAATATATACACTGGCAACAGTGGCAGCAGCAGCAACTGAGGTAAGTCTGGGGGTAAGTTTTAAACTGGGCTCTGCAGGATATTTCCAAGCTCAGGGACACATAAGCAGCAGCCCAGAGCCCCATCAGGCAAGCAGCTGAGGAGGAGGAAGAGGTGCCACACCAGACTTGAACATGGTGAAAGTAGCATGGTGAATGGAGTGGGTGTGTCATTCAGGGTAGGCATGGCAGCTCACACACGCAGGACAAGCAGGAAAATGTGGTCTCACTCCCACCAGCTCAACAGGAGAATTCAGGAATAGTTTCTGCTCAGCAGGGTGCTAAGGCTCTGCATGTGTCAGAAAGCATGTGACAATGAAAACAGAGGTGCTGTGGAAACATGCAGGGATCGAAGGGAGGGAGCATCAGAATCTGGCACTGGTATCTGAGGGAACAGAAATAACATTTATGTGAGGTGTGAGGAGGTCAATGTTTGGTGGTACAACTCAAAGAGGAGGTGGAGAGATTAAGAAACATTAGGGCATCTTGGAAATACGTTGTCTGGTGGAGCTGTTCTCTACTGGCCCTGAGGCAAATGTACCAGCCAAATACACCTCAGAGAGTGGAGAAGCCTTTCCCCTCTGCACAACATGCAGGAGGGAGCCTAGGTGTTGGTTGAGAATGGAGGCAGATCACTGTTTGGTGTGGCCAGCAAATCTACTACCAGCCTCCCCGCCCTCTCCATGTCCCCATAAAAAGAATAGGTATGAGCCTCTGGAAACTGAGGGCCAGGAAAATAATATTCTAGATGAAGGACCATCTAAGGGATAGCCTAAGCAGATTCAGGCAACCAAACGTGCCAGCCCTTGTACTCATAGGCAACTTCAACTTGCCAGATGTTTGCTGGAAATGAAATACAACAGAGAATAAACAGTCTAGTAGGTTCCTAGAGTGTGTGGGAGACAACTTCCTAACACAAATGGTAAATGAGCCTACACCAAAGGAGGTGCCTTGCTAGATCTGCTCTTTTTGAACAGAGAAGGACTAGTAAGTGATATGGTGGTTGGTGGCCATCTTGAACACAGTGACTATGAAATGTAAGAGTTTTCAATACTGGATGAAGTAAGGAGGGGCAGCAATAGAATTTCCACCCTGGACTTCAGACAGGCAGACTTTGGCCTGTTTAGGAGATTGACTGACAGAGGTGCTTCCTGAAAGTCTGTCCTGAAAGACAAAGGAATCCAGGGAGGTTGGATGTACCTTAAAAACAAATGGCTAAATACTCAGGAGCAGTCTGTCTCCACAAGTTGAAAGGCAAGTTATTGGGGAAAAAGACTGTACTAGTTAAACAGAGAACTTAGGCTGGAGCTTGGGGAATTGAAGAAAATCTATCACCTCTGGAAGGAGGGTCAGATAAGCTGGGAGGACTATGAGTATGTTGCAAGAGCATGTAGGGAGGAGATTAACAGGGTCAAAGCCCAACCAAAACTTGATTTGTCCAAGACTACAAACACAGTTTCTATAATTACTTTGGCAACAAAAGGAGGGTCAAGGAGTCTTCATCATTTGTTCAGTGCTGAGGGTAGTGTTGTATCAGGGGATGAGGAAAAGGTAGAGGTACTTAATGTCTTTTTTGCCTCAGTCTTTAATACCAAGACCAGTTGTCCTCAGGATATCCATCTTCCATAGTTGTAAGTTAGGGATGGGAAGATGAGTGAAACCCTCGTAGTCCAGAAGGAGATTGTTTGTGATTTGCTATGCTAGGTAGACACTCACAAGTCTGTGGGCCCTACCCAGTGTAGTAAGGGAACTGGCAAAAAAACTTGCTAAACCACTGTTAAACATCTACCAGCAGTCCTGGTTGACCAGAGAAGTTCCAGCAGATTGAAAATTAGCAGATATAATGCCTATGTACAAAGTATGGTTGGAAGAATGATCTGGAGGACTGCAGAACCATCAGCCTTACATTTGTGCTAGGGAAGGTTATGGAAGGGTGCCATTACATGGCACGTTCAGAGCAATCAGAGGATCAGATGCAGCCAATACTGATTTATGAAAGGCAGGACCTGCTTAACCAACCTGATCTTCTTCTATGCCAAAATGACCTGCTTAGTAGACGACCAAAAGAATGCAGCTGTTGTTTATCTAGACTTCCGTAAAGTGTTTTACACCATCTCCCCACAGCATCCTCCTAAATAACTGGCTGCTTGAGGCACGGATGGGTACCCACTGTTCAATGAGCAGAAAACTGGCTGAGGCATGAGAGTTGGAGTGAATGGAGCAAAATCCAGTTGACAACCAGTCATTAGCAGTGTTCCTCAGGGCTCAGTTTGGGGCCCATCCTGTGTAACATCTTTACTGATGATCTGAACATAAGGATAATGTTCACACTCAGTAAATTTGCAGATGACACCCAGCTGTGTGGCATTGTTGATCTCTTTGAGGGTAGGAAGGGTCTAAAAAGAGATTTTGACAGACTACATAAATGGGCCAAGGACAAACACATGAGATTTAATAAGCTGAAGTTGTGTTTGTTTAGTCTCAAGAGGAAACTCAGGGAAGAGTCATCACTCTACAACTACCTGAAAAGAGGTTGTAGTAAGGTGGGGGCCACTCTCTTCTACCATGGCTACAATGAAAGGACAAGAGGAAATGGGCTTAAGCTGAGACAACAGAGATTCGGAATAGGTATAAGAAAAATTCTTTTTGCTGTTAGGGTAGTCAGGCACAGAAACCTAGAGAGGTGCCCTAGAGACATCTGGATTTGGCACTGGGTGATAAGGCTTAGTTGTTATGGGCTTATAGTGGTAGTGCTGAGTGGACATTTGGACTGCATGATCTTAAAGGTCTCTTCCAACTTTGATGTTTCTATGATTCTGTTTGAGACAATCACCACCACTACACTACTAGGTCCAGTATTTTTGCCTTTAGGGCAAGAAAAGATTCAAGACATAGATTATCAAATTTTCATTCTCACTATGTAGGCATAAGAACATTTCTTGTCTTTATACTAGTTGTAGGACATTTCGTCATTTGATTTGCATACAACTATTTTAGCCATTTCTCTTTCTGAATCAGTTAGCATTTGTTTACAGTATTTGGTTCCTTCACTTTTCTTCTCAGTCTGTACTCTGTAGGATTTCCAGCAAACCTAAGACAAAGTTTGCATTCTTACAGAAAATTTCAAGTGATTAATGTATGCATGCAAAAATTCATGCAGGAATGATAGAATATGATGACTTCATTTAGAAACAAGTGAAGCAACCTACATGCATGGAAGCTTGTAAAAGTGAAAAATTGACTCAGTAACCATAACTACACTACATGCACCTGTTTGTAATGCTGATTCCAAATTGTCAAACAGCTGCCAATATTAGAGTACATACTCTGAAACGTAGGCATGTACTTGCCAACTACTGCATTAGCCAAATGCACTTTTCAGATTAGTCACTAAAGTTTTGAGAAGCATTTTAAGACTCAGGATAATGGTTGGTCATTATTATTAAGTTAAAATTACTATCTGAATCATAACATATTATGCAGGATACTCTTTTATGTCTCCGTTTTACCTGCAGCCGATAGTTTTAAAATGAGATTATTGCACCTAGCAACACAGATTTTTGGAACACTAATGGTATGTTATTCTATTAAAAGGGGAGGGGCTGTTAGATTGTGTGTGCATTACAGTCTGACTTAGTTTTTAGACAAAAAAATTCAAAACTGAACTGAAGAGCAAAACTGGAATAGTAAGTGAAAAGACTGTATCTGTCTAAGCCTTAGAGAACAAAAGCATAGATACACAGTTACCACTAATATTAATATATTTCATATCCCAGTTGCCTTTAGCCAAAGTGTACAGGCCAGCCAAGTAGAAGCCACAGTTGCTCCCACATTTCCTTTTCTCTTTGGATGAAAGCTGGGAATCTCTTGCCATTTTTGCAACAATATCAGAAAGACTCATAGAAATATTTTAGACAGAACTTAAACTGTCTGTTTAAGAAGCCAGAAAAGAACATTCTATTGTTCAAGTCTACAGACTTTTTTTTAATTAGTAAAATTAATACCAACAGCACAACAATAACGGAAACAACAGAAAAAAATACATGCCTTGCCTTACAAAGCATACCTGTTCCACAAGCTACTTGTATATCTTTAAGGATCAGCAAGTGTGGTCCTATTTTTCTACAGCACAAAATAACTGAAGCTAATAAAACAGTTCAAGGACAAACTGTGCAGTATACACAACCAGTAGACTCAGAAGCACTGTCCAGGGACATTTACTCACCTATTTGGATTTGCTACTTAAATAGTGTCTTGGTTGTTCACAAAACGGAATATGATCACATAGGCATGTTGAAGTCATATGAGTTGTATTTTTTACTTTTCGCTTCTTCTAAAATCGCAATTAATACAGTCTTAACACAATCACAGAAACTTGCTTTGTCTTCAAGCTGGTATTTTTATGTTTGATGAACATAAGCTATCACTGCATGCATGAGCAACTCAGTGGATTGCAATGTACTTTTACTATTCTGTTGACACAAAGACTCAAATGAATTGACTGAACTGAGTGAGAAGTCCCTATGCAGTACTCAGTAAAACATGTATCCATTTTGGATTGATTCCTAGAATTGCTCTGTCAGATAAAGATCTTTCAGGAGGTCAATTTTTCATCTGTTTTAAAGATTGCCTTCATGCCTTACCTCAGCTCTCTCTCACATTATTTCTTTTGGTGATTCTGTTTAATTTTTTTAGTTTTTCATTTTTAGGTTTTGTTTTGATTTAATCCATGGGAATTCATATACCAATGGTACTGAGGTTGATATTCGAAAATGCAAACACTATATAAATGTTCATCATTTATCTAATAGCTAGCATACAGATATTTTTTTGTGTGTGTCAGCACATGCAAATTTTTAATTTGTTAACCACAGCAAAACTTATAGTATGGAAAAGCTTAATCATAAATGCATTAAAGGAGGAATAATCTCTACTGAAAGTACAGTGTACACCAGAAGAGATCAAAAGTTTTGAGAGTTGAAAACTGATTCTTGAGTTCCAGCACCAAAGCTTCCTGTGCAAATTGATAGAAAAGTTAGCAATGCAGAGTGGCCCAAGATAACATAGGATGTTTTAGGGAACTTAGATTGGTAGATTAACTCTCTGTGAACTTCTAGTTTAGTTTGGGCTTTCTCTGAAGGGAAAAAAAAAAAACAAAAAGGAAAACAAGACAATCCTAGTTTGAGATATTGATTTCAATATTTAAGATTTAAAATATTATAAAGTATAGCAAAGAAGAAAGAAGCAAAAGGCTTAAACATACCTCGTTATATATGTTTGTCATGGGAAGGGAGAGAAAGTTGTTTCTCTGTCTTCTTGTTCATTTCAAATGGAATGGTTAATGAAGTCAACAGTATTAAAAAACCAATATAAGCTTTATTTAAAAAAATCAAGTCAATGATATAAGGAGATTTCATATTGTGCTTTTTCAAGAGCTGAATGATATTTTGTCTTGCTTCCCCAGTTATCATTTTTTCTGTCATTCCCGTCCTCTCAGTTTTTTGCTCTTTAGTCCTTTATAAGTACTTTTATCTCCTATTAAATTTTCAGAGTTTAATCTCCATTCCCATTTTCCCACCTCCCTGCCTCCCAAGGCCCCTTCTTGCTTAGTACAACAAGAAGAATTTTACTGCTGTCGTTCCCTTCTTTAATGCTTAAAAATAGTAGGTCACCATATGTAAATTACAAAATTTGTTTAAGCTTTTAAATGCAGTTCTCATTTGTCTCACCTGACTGTAAAACTATTCACAAACTTCCTTTTTAATGCTGTTGCTGAGAAGTAAGATTCATACTCCTCACTACCCATATTTTTTTTTTTAATTTCTTGGTGAATTTCTGTGTCTTTGTGAGAAATTCTGAAAAGAGGAAAGTTTCCTATTCCATAGATTCATCTGGATTTCAGTAAACCTCTATCATAGCAAATAAAATAATATTTAGAACATGAGCATTGTAACATCTGCTAGGCTATGCTCATGTTCAGAATATAATATCTACAGAAAGATGGAAAGTAGCAGGAGAATAGTTTCATGGTTCCTTGGGCTTTTTTTGAGGGTTGTTCTTTTGTTTGTTTGGTTTCAGTTTTGGATTTTTTGGTTTGGTTGGTTTTTTTTTTCTCCCACAACAGGGGTTTATTACTGCCTTATTATGAATCTGAAAAGGGATACTTCACTAATGATTGGTGTATATTGTCAGTGTTACTGTGTCTTAATTAAAATAGCATGTTGTTAGTGATAAAGAAAGCACACATATGTTTCCTAGTCAAAATGCTTTATGATTCCTGACAGCTGGTTTCTAAACAATTGTTCCTAAGCACAGTTGTTAAAAAGACTGTCAAGTTAACCTATAAAGCATCATAGATCCCTATATTTAATCACCCCTTATAAAGGACTTGGTAATGGATCTGGCCCTCTATGATTTTATCACTGGTTACTGAGTTAGGAAGAAGAGATGTAAATGCCCATGTACTCACTTATCACTTTGAGAGGTTTGGGGTTTTTTGGGATTTGTGGGATAAAGTGGTAGTAGTTTGGTTTTGCTTTTAAGTGAACAAAAGGAAAATGGTTTACTTCTTCAGTTCTTCAATGGTACCAATACTGCATTTCTGAAAAAATAGCAGCAGTGCAAAGTTCCAAGGGTAGACATTCTTTCAGGTTTTGTGTTTAAATTTAAACACATCAAGCATTGTTTTGACTGAAAGTTACCTCTGAGTAAACTTGAACATAATGGTGGTCACGCTAAATGTTTCTTGTGCATATCTTTTGCCTCACGTGTGAGAGACTGAAATATTAAAGGTTGCAAAAGCAACAAGGTGCCATGCTGAGGCCACATTTGCACTCTCTAATGAAAGGGGAGGACAAGACTTCTTGTGTGTGTGATGGGCAAACTTCTGATCTCCTTAAGAACAGCCCAGGTGCAGATGGAGTGTGAACCACCATGAAAGGATAACTACAAATCAACATTTGTTTAGCAACAAGCTGGTATTTGAGCCAGATAAGGGTAAAGGCCAAAAAGAAGGAGATTCTGCAAGGTGAGGTAATCACAGAATCACAGAATATGACAAGCTGCAAGAGACCCACAAGGATCATTGAGTCCAAGTTCTGGATCTCCACAGTACCATCCCTAAGAGTAACATCATATCTGAGAGTATTGTCCAAATGTTTCTTGAACTCTGTCAGGCGTGTTTTTTATCATGACAATTTCCTCCCTTACACAACTGACTCACGTGCAAAACTGCCCCCAGCTGTAGGAGGTTATTAGAACATTCAAACTGAAGGCCTGAAGGTATTCATCCCTTCTAATAAGGCACAACTGGTGCAGTGATGTGAAAAAAAGGTGTCATGTCTTAGCGTTGTAACCATCAAAGACCTCTCAAGTATCTACTCTTTGGTAGAGAGTAGATAGTATCTTCTTTTATCGTCTCTATTTTTCTTGGTTTTCCTCATTTATCTTAATTTTTTTGTATTTTTACATTTCTATAGACAATAACCAAAATAGCCATGCATGTCCTTTCCATTGCAACAAAACTGTCTTAAAATAAATTTTCCATTTATGTATATGGCATATATATACATATATAAACCCTGGTCATTTAGTGTTGTTTCACTCTATTCCACCCCAAGTGATCTATTTTAATAAGAACGTCTGTTGCTCTGCTGTCAGAGAAGGGTTGTATTACTCATGGAGACAATTACGGTGGAAAAATTAAAAAGTAATCTGCTTTTACTATGATATTTGCACTATCCCATAATCAAATTACTTTGTAAATTAAGGATCTCACATTATTTTGATATTTTAAATTACTTCAAATAATAGTAAAAATCAGAAGAAACATGTGGAGAATATCCTCAAAACCCAAAGAAGAACCATACCTTACCAAGTCTGGAGTTCATCATGTCCCAGCTTCATTCAAGACTGTGCTTCTGAGGAAAGAGAATTTTTCTGGGGTTTTGTTGTTGTTTGTTTTTTTTTTTTTCTTCCTTAAAAGTAAACTATCAGGGTAGTATTTGCTATTCATCCACAAATCCTGAAATTTGCTTCTTTTCTAGCTGATAGCTGGTGGAACTCAATTTTTCTTCATTATACTGCTAGACCTCATAATTTCAGAACTATAATTTGATAATAGCTGCATGCCCCCACAGCTGAAGTACTTGAACACATAAACTTGGTTTGATCAAAAAGCCCGTAGCATCCTCCTGTAGTTAGAATTTATTCAACATTCAGAAAGTGAGAAAAAAAGTCCATAACTGAAGTTGGTGCTGCCTGTTACTTTCTGGATTGTAGTTATTACAATGTAGTGTATTTACTTTAGATAATATGGCATTATATTAACACTGAAGTAGGACAAGAAGAAAAGCAAAATATAACTCTTAAGAGGCTGCAGTTGCTCTACCACAATGAATGCATTTTGAGTTTCCAAAAAGACAAGGGGAGTATAAACATATATGAAATGACACGTTGACACATTAATGTAACTGATTTCTTTGGGTTTTTCTTTGGTTTGTTTTGTTTTGGTTTGGTTTTATTTGGTTGGGGTTTTTTGGGGTTTTTTTTGGTCTGTTTTAAGGGAGTTTTGTTTGTTAGTTTTTTGGTTGGTCTTGTTTTAGTTTTTTCTGTTTTTCTCTTCTTCCTAGCATGCAACCTTAGCAGCACCATTAAGCAGAGGAAATTCGTGTGGTGAAGTTCTTAAGTTCAAGGTTTCCAGTCCCATCTTGTAGTAGTGTTGTTTTGAGGAATAAATGAGACCTGAAGTACCAATGGAATGTGAAAAAAAGCAAAAATAACCTGTGTCCATTCTTTTAGCACA
Organism: Campylorhamphus procurvoides; assembly: GCA_013396655.1. NCBI lineage: Eukaryota > Metazoa > Chordata > Aves > Passeriformes > Dendrocolaptidae > Campylorhamphus > Campylorhamphus procurvoides. The sequence continues at coordinate 12,419 of WBMV01007116.1, read as the reverse complement.
CCATTTTTTTTTAGAGTGATATAAATCAATATAAAATAGTCCATGTGGGACATCCATTATTGTAGATAGCATCAGAGCACTCTTGATTTCCTTCCATTGTTGAACTGCATTTTCTATTAATTTTCCATGCTCATACAAGTCATAAAAATAAGAATTTAGTCGTCTGCCTGGAAAAGGATCAAATGCACTGGCAATGGAAGTATGCATACAAAAGTATTTCAAACAAGGTATATATTGCAAATTTGTTCTAACTGTTCTTCAGTTAATTCATTTATATTATAGCTATGCATTTTACTTTAACTATATTCTAGAAGTGTCCTTATAAAAAAAAAAAAATCCACTTCAAATTATGTGAATGCCAAGGTTTCCCTCAAAGCACTTGCAAATGCCAAGAATCAGTTTTGCAACAGAAAAATGACACAGCTTCTAAGGAATATAAGCCTTGACTAAACCAGTATCATTGCCATTCTGTCCCTCTTTCTACTGTTCCACAAACTTTGGTCCATTTTTTTTTCTAAATATTTTAGGATTAGAAACTGTGCAGAAAGATGAACAGCTGATGCTTAGTAGTAAAGTAATGTTTCAAAGTTAAGGTATCATATAGCTGTCAGTCTTAACAAAAAACAATAACAAAAAGAAAAACTATAAAAAAGAAAGAAAACCACCAACAAAATAAACTAGTTACCAGCTCACCAAAATATTTTCATTTTTGTTCAAATTTTGGATCATTCTCTGCAGCCTTTTTTTTTTTTTTCTTTCTACACTTTGATATTTTTCTTATTTCCTTGATCAAGTTGGTTTCTTCTTTTTTATTATTTTCCCCCCTCAAGTTTTAAGTGGATATATCTTGGAAAAATTACACATTGTTGTGAGCCATATTGTAGCTTTAAATTACAAGGCAGCGCTGGTGTTTAAGGTCAAGTTCAGATGAAAAATATCCTTGTGGTTTTCTCTTAACTCTTCAAATTCAGATAAATTGACAATGAATATATCAGAATTATACACCGTGGTTTAAGGTCTACAGTTTTTTTATCCAGTGTGTCCATAGCTGATAGAGTTTTACCTTACTAAGAAGCAAGGAGAAAGCCTGATATCCCTTTGTCATGATTTTTGAGGAATTTCTATCCTGTCTCTGAAATACTGTGATAGTAAACAATACAACTATTTTTACAAGTGGGTAAAGTATCATACTTTTATTACTGCTGAATTCTTATAAAGCTGCAGACATACTATTTAAATACAAGTAAAGCTGCGTGCATTCATCTTGTATACTTGTGTTCAAATGTGTTTTCCTTTATATCTACACAAATACTTTTTTAAAGCTCATAAATATAGTGTTACCTGAAAACCTCTTTACAGTGTCATAAATCTAAATAAAATACTCTCTCTCAAAAATGACTCATTTGTTCTAATATAGAAACTTCTTCAAATTTATATATAGAATTAGAATATATCATTATATATTGTACATAAATGTCCATCTCAATCTTCTTCACTTATACAATAGGAATATAAGAAGTCAGACTTTCCAGGACTCTAAACATTCTTTAGTTACTTACAATAGTTTAACATAAATTTTAATCCATATTTTTTAGTTTAGGGGTTTCATGCTTGCTTCGCTTTGATACAATTTGCATTTGAAAACCGATCGTGGCAAAGAGATTGTGCATACTATCCATATGCTGGTATCATGGGTATGACGCTACTAAATTGTGTGCACATACGGATACCATATAAGAGTTTTTTCCTATTTCTCTGACATAGTTCTTAAGCAGTTATTTATGATAAATCTGCCTTCAATTTCATCTTTCTACATACTGAATATATGTATACATAAGTTTATAAACAAAGACGAGAAATAAGTTTGGAAAGCGCTGTAGTAGTCTGCATCCATTCCAAGTCACTATTATATTAACTTATTTTGGCAATACTCCATGTGTGATATTTATTTTCTTATTCAAATTCTTGACAGAATAACTAAACAAAATATAAGTATATAGAAAATAACCTTGAAACACCCTGGATGACAGCATTACTATCAACAGTATTTTTTTTTTCACTAAAAACACAGCTTTTAGAGCAAGAAAAACTACAAAAGCCAACTTGGAATAAATTAGAACAAACATTAGGTGCAGACATGTTTCAAGGCATTAGGGCATTAGTGTTATTGTGACAATAGGAATAGGAAAGGTTAAACTGATCTCTAGTATTTGCACAGCAACAGCTGTGAACCTAGGTGTCAATAAAGACAGATAGCACAGAGAGCAACAGCTGTCAATGCAAAACACAGAATATGCAATGTAGGAGCTGAAAAGAAATCATCTGGGCCGGATCAAAGTACTACAGTAAGTCTACATGTATCACAGTGTGTCAAGATTATTTTTCTAAAATTAGAATCACAAAATCCTGAAACAGTGCTATCTGATGCAGATTAGAAAGGTTTTGAACAATGCTGCTCTGTAAAATACAGTTAATCAGATGCTGCTGAGTATCATCAGTCTTTTAACACAAATGCTGGAGAGCAAACAGAACACTAAGATAAGTATGCTTCATTGTTGCTGCATCAGGGTCTGACTGAACAGCTTTTAGATGGAAATTCTTTCAGTATGAGCCACAGCAGGGTCAGTGGCAGCAACCTAATACATTTTCAAACCTCAGTACAAGGTAACTCTACGCATGAGCTAAGCTCAAGGTCTGATATGGCTTACTTATCTCAAGCATTATGGTACTGGTGGGGACTGCAAACACTGTTCTGATTACAGAGGAAGTAACAAGCTGAGGTGATCAAGACAATTACTTTCAGTGGGATTAAACTTCCTTTTCTAGAAACTGAAATCATATTGGTCATGCAGTTGTTGAACGGGAAAACATGTCAGCATGATAACAAAAGGGATTGATAGGATGACAAGGATTATATTTCTGCTTAGGAGGGAAGGATACAATTCAGTACAATTCAATAGTTAGAACAAATGGGGACATGAACTCTTTTAGTAGGTTTCTCTTCTTAATAGGATCCTTCAATAGAAGTCTTCAAGTATTGTCAGATGTATAGTACCCTGCTACTCACTTACAAATGGCTTAATGGGGTGTTCCCAACATGATACAGGGATAAATCACAGAACTGCCAATTAAAATGGAACTCTTATTGTGTCTATCATTTAAAAGTAATATTAAGCTCTCACAACATTCTTTAAAAAATAAAAGCTATAATAAAAGGCTGATATACGAAGCTTCTGCTTCACATTACTACCTCCTGGTAAGAGGGATTCTTACAAGTGTGATTATAATTGAAAATCTTTTGATTTATCATTTTAATGTTTTAAAATTTCAATGGCTCCATCTGAAGGTATTCTTCATTTGACAAAAATGAGCCCAAATACTGTCTTAGGGTATTCTTGTTATAAATAATTGGCATTTAATTAAATTTAAAATTTTCAACACAGTCTTTCTCACATTAACTCAAAGATCTCCAAGTCCTCTGCTCACTAAACAAAACATGAAGATATAAGTTGTAATAAAAATGGAGAAATAATATCTCTGGTATTCACTGTGAGGATGAAAGTACAAGTTACCAGAAAAAAAAAGAGAGTAAAAATTTGTCTTAATAAGACCTGCTCTTTATGATTTCCCTGTTTGACAATCTGTGCATTATTGGTCTGGATGAAGTTCAGATATGGCTCTTTGTTGTCACTGTAGACCTTTTCTTTTTCTTTAACCAAATTGTTTTCTAGCTTTGTGACGAGAAGTCTGTTTCACATCAACCCAACTAGTCATCTTTATGCTAGTCTAGGGTAGCATAACTGAGAAGAATAAAAGCAAACTGGCCTTTTCATGGTTCCCATGTTTTTTGAGACACATGGGCTCCAAGAGTTACTTGTAAATTTTCATTAGGTGTGGTGTTTCTAATTTCTCTCTGAGCAGAAGGGCTTTTTCCACCAAACATCACAATTCCTTTTTTTTATTGATATTTTCAACTTCCTTTCCTTTGAAACATATAATAATTATTTTATAGTTTACCAACACATTTTTGCTGCAGCCTATTACATGAACAATTCAGGTTGCAGAATTATATATTACCATCAACATTTGTCCTTTCTATTTTATCAGTGCTTTGCTACAGAAGTTAGTGTTTCCTTCTCTCATTAACTTCTTTCATTAAGAGCTTAGGTGCAGCAGCACGTCTATTACAATTGTTATGCACTAATCTTGCATATTGTATTATTAGAAATAACAGGGCACAACAGAATGAAGCTTTTACTGAATTTGTTTCGTTTTATGGATTTTTGTTAAAACCATAAATACAGATTTTCATCACAGGGTGTGTGGGTTTAGCCATGCAATTTCCATTAATATTAAAAGGAATCACACGGCTAAGTCCCTGCACACCACATTGAAAACACTCTTTAACATTATTTTAATGAACATTCTTTTATGACTAAATTATTTCAGAGTAGCTGAGCAGTTATTATCTTCCTCAGTAACTAGAGATAGCCCACAGGGTAAGTTTCTCTAATATTCTGTTGCAGCCCCTGTTCCTTTGCCATGTTGTTATGGGACCTTTCTAGTTATAAATGATTTTCATTGCAGTGTGCAATTAGAAACCAACCAACCTAGTAAAGCAGCAAAACTTGATTTTGGCTGCAAGAAGCTACCCCTGGGAGTCTTTAATTTATGCTCTGTACCTTTTTGTATAATCAAGGTGTTTTTTTTTTAAATGTGCCCAGTTTTTTCCTTAGAGGGAACCTTTCTCTCCTCCTAGAGGTTTATTCCACCTTGTTTGTGGTTTACAAATCATTCACAGTTGTTCTGGACAGTTATATGCATAATAACAGTAGAAATCTGTAATGGAAATTGAAACTGTAATTTATTTATTTATATGTACTTACTGTTTGGTTTTGAAACATGGTAAGTTGTACCCAGAAATCCATTGTACAGTTAATTACTGTATGTGTACTGTGTTCTGCTTTCCACACAGAGATTACATTTATTATCTATCTATCTATTTACTATCTTGTCTTTACATAGAGGTGGGTACTACTACCAGAGACCTTACCACATGCAGGTCATCCTATTCCTGCACTGCTCTTTCTCTTCCTCCACCTGCACAGGAGAAGATATCATTTTAGTCTTATTGCTGTATGTGGGAGCACTACAGACAAAAATCTTTGTATTGAAGTGTTGCTAATGGTACTCAATTAAAAAAAAAAAAAGGATTGATTAGATCTATAAAGAATCTCTGGAAATTGATATGACATGAGTTTTCAGAAAGGAGGGGTTTTTTTTTTTGTTTGTGTGTTTGGTTTTTTTTAACCAGCCAATGAAATAAATATTGATTATGCAGTCCCAGCTCAGTACTTAGTTCGAGTAAAATTTTGGTAATATTTTGTTGGTTCTAGAGTTGGTTTAGGTTTTGTTTTTGTTTTTTTTTTCTTCTTTCTGCCGGACTCATCCTTCTATTTAGACCACAGAACTAAGCCTTAGCTAACACATATATGTATATACAATATAAAGCATATTTTGAACTGCCTCCTTTACATGGATACATTCCCTTGGTGTGATGGTAAAATGTAATCTATAACAATAAAAATACCATTCTGTGGTAAAGAAAATTGCATCAGTTTTATAATTTTTAGAAGGCTACTCACTATGGAATTACTTTGATAGCCATGAAACAAAAAGAGTAGACAACTGCAAAACTGTGTTGTTTTTTCAGTTTTGTTTCATCAACTCACACCAAATTTTTCTCTTTTATCTCTAGAAGTGGTGAAGAAATCTTATATGAGTTATGTCAGTATCCTTCCTGGGGATCAATAGAAAATAACCTTATTTAATCTGTAGACTATTATAACAAAGGGATTCAAGAAAGACATTTAGAGTGTCCTTGTTTCCTCAGTCTGATCCCACATAAGTGATTTCTTTGAGATCTTTTCTAAAGACAGAGGAAGTTTAGCTTGTGAATATATTTAAACTGATTAACTTCTATTGATACTGGTTGATCTCACAGATTTGTGTCTTGTTGCTTACTAATAAAGAGTTCATGTGATGTGTCACAGCCTATGACAATAGTAATGAGCATTAACCAAATTATCTGACTTCAATTGATTTTGTAACACATTATCTGAAATAAAGGTATCCACAGACTCAATCAGTTCTAAAGGACTTTTTCAGCAGTTTTAGGAAGTAAAAAGTAGGCTAATAATTTAGTAAGTCTGGATTTATTTTGGTTTTTTTCTTTCTGTTTTTTTTTTCAAGTGGGAGTTCTTAGATATGAATCATACACATTTCAACACAAAATAACAGTTTAAACATATAATTTATTTCAATATACAGTAATTGTGAGTTAAACGTTTTTGAAAAGTGATCTAAGTATTGAGTAGACATTTTCAGGTGCTCTGTGACCTTTTTCCCCGTTGATTTCTGAAAATCAGAATTAGAATTGATTAGAATAAATGTGCATACTCTAGCCAGTATTGATATTTCAGTTGCAACTTAGTTTGTGTAATGCCCTACTCCTTTGATCTAATAATGAAAATGTGTCAGTATATTCTCATCATAGAAACAAGGCAAACCAGTCCAGATCTCCTAAGGACAATAAGACAATATGTGAATGTAAATCGCTAAGCTACAACCCCCATATTCCATGAAAATTTAGAGGCCATATACATTAACCAGTACTTCTGGAAATTCAAAAAAAAAAAAAAATCCCAAAACCCTACAACAGATGAACCTGAAGTATGAGTGTTGTAGTATATGTATATTAGAAGAATAAAGTAAAAACTGGCACCTAATTCTGGTCTTATTTATTATTTTGATTTCCACAACAAAATATATATTTTATTTGGTCTTGGACTGAATTAAACATGACAAAACTGATGATAGTTCTATGCAGATTCATTGCTATACAGGGGAAATACCAACAGGCTAATATACTATTTAAAGACACCTTCTTACCTTGTTGTCAATACAAGTCTGTTTACATACTATTTCCAATTTCTTTATTCTACTATTTTCATACTATAAGTATTGTGCATTGAATATGTCTCTGACAGAAAAAAAATAAAGAGGGAGTAAAAAAATACTTAGCCATATACAATTTCAGTTATTCCAATAAAGAGAAACTGTGAAACAAAAGAGGGAAGCAACAAGCAGATATTTTTGACTTACTATAATGAAGGGGTAATGCCTTGATCTATAAATGCTGTAAATTCACTAAATGACATATTTATTACTGAAAAGGTAGTCAGAGAAAGCTTTTGGTGAAAAAACTTTGTGCTTGTCCCAGCTGTCAGGTTTGGAGTGTTAATGTTATTTCAATATGTGGCATACACATTCATAAAATCACTTGCCCACCTTAAGAAAGTCAGTTGGCATCTTGTTTGTGAAGTTTACAAAGTTTGTAAAGATATTTAGTAAACAATACTACTGTTGGTTTGTTTTAAAAATTTGAGTTTTTTGATAAAATAAATGGGTGGTTTATCAAATATTGCATTTTGAATATATAATAAAATTTCTTAATGTAAATATCTAATTTTTAAAATATTTAAAATTTCAAAAAGAATGTATTGCAAGCTTTTATAGTCTGCTTGAGAAATAATTCCTTTTATCTGGGCCTTTTCTTCTTGTGACAGGAGTTTCAATATGCTGGATGAACAATATCAGTCTATAAATAGTACTATTCTTTTTATGATATTAATCTCATACACATGGAACTTGGCAAGAGACATTTTCTTGGTTTTACAGAAGCTTTTAAAATGAAGTAAAACTTCCCATTTTTAGGTCAGCATTAAATCAAATTCTTAGAAGTAGATTGAAAGGAAATATAAATTTTCACTAATTTAAAAATTAACAGGGTAGAGGGTTTTATCTTGAAAGCCTCCAAGGACTGGGATTGCACAGCTTTCTAGGTACTCCCTGCGTTACTGTCCTCATGAGTTTTTTCCTGGTTAATGTCTAGACTGAACATCCCAGGACAAAACTTGTAGCCACAGTACCTTTGCTATCACCTACTATTATCTAAAACAGTTCTGTTCCATTACCTTAACATCTTCTCAATTGTTTGGAGATCTTTGGTTCTCTTCTTCATCAGGTTAAACCAGTCCAGCTTATTCTAAACCTCCTTCAAAGTAATTTGACTTTAGTAACTTCTATTTAACCCTCTCCTGATTTTACTGTCATTCTATAGATGTGCATGGTGCACAAAACTGAGCAAAATATTTTGTGTGAGACATTTCCACATAGAGGAGAACCATAATCTTTACAAATATGTTGGCCGTACTCCTCTTTAGTAGTAGTAGTAGTAGTGTAGGTCTTCTGCTTTATTAACCATAAAAGCACACTGGTGATCATATAGAATGTGGCACCCGCAGAGATCCACTGGCCTTTTTCAGCAGGACTTAGGCAGTCAGTTCCCAGTTTGCCCTCAGGTATAAGCCTAATCTGGACATTCTTTTTCTCCCTCTCGGACATCAGACATTTCTGGGTTGTAGCTCTGTCTTGGTTCTCAAGCTGCTTCAGATCCCTTTGAACTGAAGTGCTTATATTTGACATGCCAGACTTCCTGAACTAGTATCATACGTGAAGGTGCTTAAGGCATATTCGGTCTTATCACCCACACAGGTGATAAACTTAATGCATGGTATGAGCCCTAGTGCCAAGGCACTTAGTTGGACAATGACTTTTAAGCGACTGATTAACCAGCCTTTGGATTAAGGGTCCAGACAATTCTCAGTGCGGCTAACAATACAACCAACACCTAACCTAACCCTAACCCAACCCTGTACTTCAAAATCTGAATGTTGTGGGAAATAATGTCAATAGCATTAATAAAGCATTAATTATATGTTGTTGTTAATGAAGCTGGGCATTTAATCATGGCAGGCACACATGCTGATTATGTGTGATTGTAGTGCTACTCTTTCTAATTAGCTTTGTGTCTCACATTATTTCCTATGATCTTCTTCAATAAAAAAGTGAGATTGATTGGACTTTAAATACCTAGATAATCCAAGGACACATGCTGGGTCATTTTATTACTGTTACTAGATACTCTTTAAATCACCAGGAATTTTTGTAAGATTTCTGTTAAACTTTTGGTCTTGTAATCACATCACTAGTCTTTCAGCACTCTCAAGTGAATTTCTTCTGTCTCACGAAATCTGGTAACATATAACTTCCTTGGTAGACTCTTATTTGTTACTTACTGTTGGTGATTGTCTTTTTTATCAAATCACGTTCTTCCTTTTTTTCATCTGGAAAACAAAAAGATATTTTTTTCCCCTTTTTGTCAGGTAACATACCTCCACAGTTCTTTCTTTTTATTTTAGAATACTGGATTATAAAAAGTCCTTCTAAACATTACAGATGTCAGGAGATAAGGTTCTGTAATAAGTTTTACATTGCTCACAGACAGAAAATAGTGAATATAAAGAGATTAGAAAAGTAGTTAATTAATAATAAAAATGCTTTTTGCAAAAAAAAGTGAGAACTCCCATGCACAACTAATTTCTAAGTAATTAGGTGCAAAAAGAAGCCAAGAGAAGTAATAAAATATACAGATGAAAACATTGAAAACATACTTGAAAAACCTACAGCAGAGTTTGGAAATAAAAAAGCTGTAATCAGACACATTGTTAAGTAATGGAAATTGATGTGGAATTTTAAATGAAATTTGAGTTTTCTGAAAAGAGAACAAAATATCACTGTAGCAATCCCAATAAAATCTTGTGTTCATTTGCAGCAGTAGATAAGAAAGGAAAAAAAAACACACAACAACAAATAAACAAACAAAAACCCCAGCAACTAAAATGATAGAAAATCCAGAAAGCAATTTTGTGAATAGCATAGCATACAATAATCAGCTTCATGGAGCTTCAGTGAATAATGACCATCTACTAAACAAATTCTCATTGAGTGTTTGATAGTGTATCTGAGGACACAGAAAACTTTCTCATTTTAAGTGAACACCTTGACTTTCTGTATTCTGCCCAGAAGGCTATTCATAAAACTGAAGGAACTAATGTACATGTAAGATATCTTCCATTAACATCTTTGTTTAACGCTCAGCAAGTTTGATACCAAGCTGTGTGGTGTGGTCAATACACTGTAGGGCAAGGATGCAATCCAGAGGGACCTTGACAGGTCTGAGAGATGGGCCTGTGCAAATCTCATGAAGGTCACAAAGGCCAGGTGCAAGGAGATACACCTGGGATAGGGCAATATCAAGCAGAAGTACATGTTGGACAAAGAATGGAGTCAGTGGAAAAAGGCTTGGTTAGTTGATGAGAAGCAAAACATGGGCTGCAATGTTTTGCAGCCTAGAGACCCAGTCACACCTTGGGCTGCACCAAAAACAGTGTGGCCAGCCAGTTAAAGAAGGTGACTTTTCCCTCTCTGCTGTGCTCTTGTGAGATCCACCCTTGAGTACTAAATTCAGCTTTCGAGCTCTCAATGTAAGACGATCATGGGCCTCCTGGAGTGAGTCCAGAGAAGACCCAGGAAGTTGGTCAGAGGGCTCAAGCACTTTTACTATGGAGACAGGCTGAGAGAGTAGGGGTTGTTAAGCCTGGGGTAGAGATGTTTTCAGAGAAAGCCTTCCAGTACCTGAAGGGGACTACTAGCGAGCCAGTGAGGGATTTTTTATGAGAACATATAGTAACAGGACAAGGGGCAATAGCTTTAAACTGAGAGTGTGTAGGTTTAATTAGATATTAAGAAATTCTTTACTATAAGAGTGGTGAAACACTGGAACATGTTTCATGGACAATTCTTTACATTAAGAGTGATGAAACAGTGCAATAGCTTGCCCAGAGAAGTCATAGAAGCCTCATCCCTGGAAATCTCAAGGCTGGACTAAATGTGGCTTTGAGCAACCTGGTCTAGTGGAAAGTGCCCCTGCCCATGGAAGGGGAATTGAGACTAGATGATCTTTAATTCCTTTTCAACCCAAGCCATCCTATCATTCTGTGATTCCAAGATGTGACTGAAATGACTTCAGTAAAAGCAGAGGCATGCGATATCTATAAATCAAAGATACTGTAATAATGATGTAGATAATGTTATTACTTTATCTTGAACTTATAGTTCATGTTGTATTCACAAACTATGTGTCTGAAAACAGTATTATGTTCTTTTATTACAAGGCACAGCTTAAAACTGTGCTACTTATATGTATGAGCAAAGTGACCACTCAAGGGACAATAGGCACAGATGTATATCCAAGTAACAAAAAACTGGTGGGAAGTACAGCAGATAAGGGAAAAGAGCCTACAAAATGAAAAAGATGACTGACAAATCAAAAAGAAGCTAATCAATAGTAAGCAGATGATGGAATCCAAATAGGAAAAAATCCATCAAGCATACAGTAGAAAGATGGATAAGAAAATCAGCCTATTAGTTCCAACTTCTCTTGTTAAAGGGCTTTTAAGCATGATCACCATAACCAAATTAAGCAGAGGTTTCATCAGAGGCCATCACCACCTGTGCTAACTTTATGTCATAGGCTCCATGGCACTATATTCTTGGAACTGGTTTAGAAAATGAGTGTTAAAGGGTATTAACTGATGTATCTATATAACTTACTTGAACATCAGTGAGCAGGCATTAGTAAATGCAGAGGTAGATCGAAAGGGCATGGGCTGTCAAGCAGACAAGCAGCAAGAATATGAAAGCCTCTGTGGTGAGTTGACCTGGTCAACAGTCATATAGTTTCTGTGTGCTGTTTATCGTGGCTGGATACAAGGTGCTCACAAAATTAGCTCTAGCACTCTAGGACAGGGGAGAGAAATTATCGTAAAAAGCTGAGCTAAGAGCACAAAGAGATCTCTCACTAACTACTGTCACAGGCAAAACAGACCCAGTTTGGGGAAATTAATTGAATTTATTACCAATGAAACCAGAGTAGGACAATGAAAAATTAAAATAAATGTTTTAATATCTTCAGTTCACCCCACCCTTCTACCTGGGCTCAACTTCACTCTCAAATGCTCTACTTCTCCCCCACCAGCAGTGCAGTGGGATGGAGAATGGAAACAGCTCTCTGTGAATTTGCCAAACTCAAGTCCTTCCCATAGGCTGCAGGAACTGCTTCAGCATGAGTCTCTTCCATGGGGTGTAGTCCTTCAGAAACCACCTGCTTCAGTGTGGGTTCCCCACAGGGGCATAAGTCCTGTCAAAACCTGCTACAGTGTGGGTTTCTCTATCCATGGGGTCACAGATCCTGTCAGGAGCCCGCTCCAGCATGGATTTCACATTGGGTCAAAGCCTCCTTCAAAGCCTGTTCTGACAAGGGGACCTTCATGGGCAGAATATGGATATCTCTTCCACCATGAGTCTCCACAGGCTGCAGGGGCACAGCTGCCTCACCATGATACGCACCATGGTCTGCAGGGGAATGTCTCAGCCACCTGCTGTCTGTGGATATA
>WBMV01007114.1:30801-150534 GCA_013396655.1 Campylorhamphus procurvoides | reverse complement strand
TTGGGAGGCACGCGTGGCTGTGGTGCCGGCGTAGCCCTGTCCCCGCACACATGTGTACGCAGCCGAAACGCAGTCAGAGCCGCCTTCGCTTGCTGCCACCTCTTCACTTTAATTTTCTGTGCGTGCCGCTGAGATAAGGGAGCCTTTTTCTAAGAATCAGGGAGATGACAGTGAGCAATGGATGCTCTGAAATTGCCCGTGGTGACTATTTAAAACTGTGCCTCTGCGTGTCTCGTGTGTGTGTAAAATGAACGATATTTGGAAGGGAGGGGGGGCGGGGAAAGGGACACAAATCATTTTAATACGCCTTAATGATCAGCTCATGTTACTGTGGTAGGAACATCAGAGAAAATTAATCCTACCATTACGAGTAAAACAGTGCTCCGGTACGAGAGTTCTTTGCTGCATGTACCTTCCTAATAATACGCACAATTTTATTTATTTTTACATGCAAACACCGCTAGTAATTAGCCGTGTGATTATACTTGTGCATTTCATTGGGGCTTTAACTGATGTCATTCTGCATTATTCAACCATATGAAAACAATTTTCAATTAAGATAATGGCACGCCTTGAAATTATGCAAATGCCGGCCGTATTGTGTAGAATAATTATGACAAATGTAAAGCAGGTAAAAAGTTTCCTAATGCAGTTGTGTTTTACACCCCGGTGATGTCATTTCCCCTCTGGCCTAAGTTAGTCATTCATTAGCAGAGTAGCAGCAGCAGCAGCAGCAACAGCAACAGCTCTGAGTGATACTTCTCTGGCAGGGAGCCTACAGAAACCGGCACTGAGAGCCAGGGCCTAGAGAGGGCAACATAACACTCCCATTAAGAAATGTACTTTGTTTTCACTTACTCCATTAACTTGTTTATAGACATCGGAATGATTTTTTTATGATCGATTTTTAATAGTTTGGAACGTTCTGAACCGTGCTTGGGGACGGGCGGGCAGATGAGAGACAAAAGGCTGGGTGCTGGCTGTGCTGCCCAGGGTCCTGAGTGAGGGGGTAACTGGCTTCATTGGGGGGCTGGGCGGCTGTTTCCCCTGGCCACCCCAAGGTCCCAGTCCATTAGGTCAGCGACATTCCATATTTGTCCCCAAAGGGGCATCGGGGCCGCCTCTTGGGACACAAGTCTTCCTAACTTCAGGCTGGGGGAGGAGATGCAGCTCGTGGGTCAGAGGTGGCTTGTGGCCATCAGGGTAGACCTCATTCAGGGTGTGGGACTGCTGATGGGGTAAAACACCTTGTCTTGCATTCAGGGAGTGAAGTGAGATGGTGCTGATACACGTATGGCGAATCCGCAGTGTCCAAAGGGTGAGAGGGCGCTTGCTGTCAGTGGAATTGTTGGTGAGGGCAGCGAGTGGTTGAATCGCAGGCTTGCGATGGAGCCCGCGGGAGATTCAGGCACGGCCACTAGCAGCTACCTGCGCTAGAGGCATGATTAATAGAAGCAGCTGGCTGCCTGCTCTCTGTAATAGCAGCGCTGACACTATGACAATATTCAGCTAGTGGCTGTGAGGAGGGAGCAGAAGCGAGGAGGTATGTAATGCTTCTGTTAGTCAGAAATTTCTGATGGCGTATTTCATCTGATTGCCAAACGTTTGAGCTAATCAGCAATAAGTGTAAATACAGGTCTTTTTATAGATAGCTGAATTCATCATCCAGATTTAAATATAACCCTGACTGCTGCTAAAACCGGATGTTTCCCCACTCTGGGACCCAGACCCAGGGAAGGTTCAAGCCCAGGTGTGCTTCCACTTTGGTACCTCTCCCTGCATCTAAGGCTCAGCATCCCCATCCCCATGGTGGAGAAATTCCCCTTCACCCCCAGGAGCTGGCCAGAGATCGCTTACCAGGGAGCCTGAATGGATGGTGGAATGTGGGATGGGCTGGTCACATGCAGCAGGTGCAAGTGCTCCTGGCCCTGATGCTCAGCACGTCCCAGAGAGACATGCATGGAGGGGCTGGGACCAACTCTGGCATCACGCTTGGGCCATGAGTCTTGCTGTGCAGGAGCAGCGGTGGCATCTTTATAAGAGTGGCTGTGCTTTTGGGAACACAGTTAGGCGAGGTAGAAGAGTTTTGCGCTACTTCACTGAAAACTTCATTGCTACTTTGAAAACACAGGGACCTGGCCATGCTGCCTCCCACCTCGCCATCAAGCCCAAACACTGCAGCAGGTGCAGCACTGGTCAAAAAGCAGGAGCAGCAGGGAAGAAGTGGCTCTCCTGTATTCCTGGAGGGCCACTGCCAAAATGGAGAAAAGTGTCTTTTGGTGGAGGAAGTCGCCACCTTACACTGATTTCTCATCCCGCCAATGTCTGGTGTGGTCTGCTGTGTCACCTCCCACACAGTTTGGGAAGACCCCTGTGATGGCAAGTGCCTCTCACAGGGCTCAAAGGAGGATGCCTGGGGGGCTGTGACGATCCAGAGGGAGTGACTCTAAGAGCACACTGTTGCACTGGAAACAATTTTGCGGGGCAGGTGTGTAAAGCAGCCCCCCAGCTTTTCTGACACCTGCCTGGGAGTAGGTGCCGGCTGTGTGCCGGCAGACAGCCCCTGCCCAGTCCCCTTCCTCAGTGCCCTGGTCCCATGGCACTCGGGGGGTGCAAAGAGGGCTCAGCCCCCAAGTCCTCCAGCCCACAGGGTCTTGACCAAACCCTTCTCCAGCTCATTTACTCCTCTCTGCTCCAAGGGATAATGTGGGGCTGTGGAACAACTGATGTTTGCAGAAGCAGTTTTACAGCAAAATGCTTGTTAGTGCCTTGTGTTTTCGTGATTTTAAAGGTGTTAGCATTAATTAGACTAGGCTTAAAAATGTATTTCAAAGCTGGTACTCATTAAATCCAGAGGTGGTATTTGATGTGATGCATACAATTCCTAAAAAGCCCTAAACAAGCAAGTGATTGACTTTGCATGGTATGACATTCCCTGCATTGCCCTGCATCATGGTGAATGGTGCTTCCACTGAGGCTGGACTGTCAGTGGGGATCTGCCTTTGGTTCATTCATCAGCAGTGAAGTTTACTACGAACTCGTGTTGATTTCATCTCTTCTCCTGAACTGGAGATCTGATGCAATGCTTTTCGCCTTGCAAATAATCCTTACTCATGCAAGTAATTTACATGAGTAAGCGTTGCTCATACAGAGGAGAGGAGAGAGCTAGTTTCCTGTAATTATTTCCCTAGCAGTATTTTGCATTTTCAGACTTAATTGGGGGAAAGGAAAAAAAAGAAGTGACTCCATAAATGGATGTCATTTATAATTTCAGAAGATATTCTTCCAGAAGGTTAAGGGAGGCAGCGGGTTTGTCCTCTATTCATTTCGGGACAGATGTTCACAGCATCCCTCGAAAGCCCTGGTTTGTTTTGGAGGGGTTCTCCACTTGCAGAGGTCCTACCCCAGTGCAGAAAGGTAGCATAGGCTGGCCTGAGCGTGGTGTCTTACACCCATAGTGCTTTATTGCCACCCCCCTTGAAACATGTGCTACTCCCTTTGCACAGTAATAGATCTTTCTTTTTTTGTTTTTTGAAAGACGTAGGAATCTGTGTGCTCCTATTTGAAACGAGAACAGCCCTGTTTTAGTCTCCACGGTGTGTGCCTTATGCTCGTATCTGTCAACACTGGTAATGGCAACATGTTTCAAACATGCAGATTATGATTATTAAAGGGTGCTTTAAAAATCATGCTAATAGCATCAATCTCCAATGTACACTTGCTCAAATTAATTCAGCTTTGGAAATCAGGCACACTGTAATAGCAGTGTTAGAGGAATGGCATTTGTCATAAAATATCGTGGTTTTAGTAATTGCATATCCACTCTGTATATTTTTATCTCTCTTGCCACCAGTAGCATATGCTGGCAAAGGAAGGAGAGGGCAATGATATTACTCAGAGAAGCCACATGTTGCTAGCCATTAGCCAGCAATCTGGCATGTCTGGTCATTTAAGGCAGATTTCTTTTTTTAATTTTTTTTCCCCACTTCCCTCCCCTTCCCAGTGCATTCAGTCTGTAAAATACACCCACTGCTCTCCAGAGTTGCTGTTCCCAGTCTGATCAGTGGCACTAAACATTAAACTCTTGTCTTTGGAGAATAATAGGCCTCACATGGTACACCCTCAAACATGTTGAGATACTGTGCAGGCTGGAAAATAAAAATGTTCTAATTGTGTCTTTTAAATAAGCATAGGAGTGAATTAATTAGACTATATTTTGTCTTTAGTTGCTTAGTTACACAATAGTATTCCTAAGCGCAAGTAAGATAAATTGGCTCTTTTTGTGCTGCTTGTCCCTTAATCATAATTACTGTATTGCTCAGGAGAGTAACGCATACATAGATTTTGCATTTTTAATAATATTCAAACAATATGCGAATGATATAGAAAGTATGTTCTGATTCAAGCTCTCGTATGCTTTTATTCGGGAAGAAGTTCTACAGCTATGGGAGCAATATTTGCATTAGTTGCTCAGAGATGTAGTTCTGGGAAATACATAATTGAAATATTCTTGCAATGCTTGTTCTGGCCCTTTCATTCGCATTCAAAATAACAATGCCTTAAGTCTCTGAACAGTCATCCACTCTTGATTTAGGAGCGTTTTTCTTTGTGTGCGTGTGTGTGTTTGTGCGTGTGCAGTGTGGGTTCACACCCAGCGTTAACCCCGCGGAGCCGAGACGCTCGCGTGATTCATAGTGTCGTATCAAGTTGAGCTTTTTATTTGTAGCTAAAATGCAGTCAGAAGGTCAGATGAACATCGGCGTTTTATGGCATTAATCCAATGACCTTAATGCTTGGCAGGCGTCCATGTTTCTATGCGAAGGTGCCAGGGTTATAGATAATAAAAGAGTTTGTTTTGATTTTCTGGGTATTTTAATCTTTCTTTGCAGAGCATAGCCTCGGGTTTGGGGGGCTTGGGGCTACTCCCGGGGGCCAAAACTTTAATGTCTTGCTGGGTTGTTGAACGTTTGCTGCTAATGATGGGCAGATTGATACAGATACTGAACAATGGAAGGTTCTGGCAAGAAACCCCCTAGACATGCTCAGTGGATGTATGTGAAAATTGGCTCCATTGTTCTGCTGTATGAAAAGCAAGTAAATTATTTACAGATATTTGCTAATTAAAGCACATATTGTTTTACCAGCACAATAGAACACAATATAACAAAAGACAAAAGAATAAGCTTGCATAATTTAAACCTGCTAATGCCATGTACTCCTTGTTAAGAAAAATATAATTATGTAATCTATGAGGAAAGCTTTTCATACTGTAACTGTAGTAGGCAAAATTAGGAATGAATTGCTTGTCAACTTGCCTAAACTAAAACAGCTCCTCGAGATCTGTGAGCTATCTGACGGGAAAACATTTTGACTGAAGCCTATTTTCTCTTTGGTCAGAACTTCTATCTGCAATGACAGATATAAATTCAATTTGAACCTCTGCTTGGGAGTGGGAGGAGGGAGAAAAAAAACACCCCAGACAAAAAGGAGGAGGCTGACAGTAGAAATGTCATGTCTAGCTGCTCACAGCCGTCCCTCTGTGCGCTCCATCTCCACCCCACTTCTGGCCCAGATGTACCAGTATCCCACAAAGCATCCTACAAAGACGTGGTGCTGCTGTGCCCCAGGTCATTTTGCGTGTCTTGCTTTGGAATTACTGAGTCACGTGGAAAAAGCTGCTTGCTAATACAAGGGAAAGTGAAAACCATAGGACTTTGCATGCTTCACTCGTGTCCTTTATCTTGGTCTCTTCTCTTGGTTTTGGACCCTGGCAGAAGGGATGAACACATCAGTGTGTTTCAGACAGCTCTGTGCGACTGTGCTTAGGCTGGGGAAATACCTGTCACCTGAATTTAACAAGATCATTATAGCCCTTTAAAGTAATTAGCAGAGGATTAACAGATGAAAGGTTCTGCTTGTGCCAGGTAAATTCCTGGTCTGTGCCTGTTTCCATTCTCAAGGCTCTCCCAGTAGGTCCATGGGTGGAGGGCGGTGGTCTCTGTAGGTCAGTGCACATCCGTGGGGAGCACTCCACAGATCCCTTGGGACACCCGTCTACCCTGGGTTAGGGCATGTGTGAGGAGAAGGCACAAAATGAGCCACTTCGGCCAAGGGTAGGATACTGCAGACCTGGGGGGCACAGCTCTGCCAGGCAGGAACCACTGCTGCTCTGCAAGTGGAATCACTGAATGACAGGGAAGCCTCACTAGAGGCTCCAGTGCTTGGCACAGTCAGCTTTCTTTCCCCCCGTCCATGCCCTAGGTGTCCTGGGAGATCTGTGGAGTGCACCTGAGTGCTGGGGTCTGGGCATACATCACCCATGCCATAGGAGTGTGTGGCAGCAGGGTCCTTCATGTGCCTTGCCGGGAGGATGAACAAGGAATGTCCCTTTTTTACATCACGGCGACGGTTTTTCAGCTAGTTTGTGATCCTGCAGTCTGAAACCCTGCTATGTGTACTCCCAGTCCATTCTTACAATAGACAAAGTCTCTGAGAGCAAAACAGTGCTGGTACAAATGTTCTCTGCCCTTTTAGGGCTGCATATGGTCCCTGAAGGAAGTGCTGCTTGTAGCAGATGACTCTGGAGACTCAGGTTCCTGAGTGACTTCTGGTGAGTGGGTTAGGGCTGAATTGAGGTGACCTGGTTTCTCCTGCTGTCCCAGAGCCCTGGTAGCATCTGTATGGCAGAGAAGAGCTCTGGACTAAAGGCTCTACAGTCGGGGCCTTTTGGTTTGACTGTGCTGTCAGGTGAGGGTTGTGGTACTTCCTCAAACACCCAGATAAATGCATTGCAATGGGAGAGGTGCTTATTGGCAGCAAGCTCCCTCCTCCTCTTCTCCATGTCTGCAACATAACTTTCTGCTCCTGAAAGGGATCTAGAGCAGGAAACCAGAGGTGCATTGTTACACCTAGAGCAGGAAACCAGAGCTGCATTGTTACACAAGGTCCTTTTCACCCAAATGACAAAAAACTGAAAAATCCACGGGATGTAAAAACACCCCCGCACAATAAGGGAGATCTTTATGCCCAAATGAGATATGCAGTTCTGTTATGCCTGGTGAATGCAGTCCATAAGAGTCACACTGTATTTTTTGCTCCCGTGGATGAGTGTGTTTTCATCAGCAATGTACTGTGTTGTAAAATAGCGTCCCCAGCTATCTATTGTGCTAAAGATTTCACTAAAAAGGCTTGAAGATGTTTTCTAATGCAAATCATACTGATCAGATAAATGACACGCAGTATCTCCTGTAATTATCAGCAAGAGTTTTTACAGTACATCTCCTGTTTCTCTCTAGGCCATGTATTTCATGTTAGGAGACAGCCAAGCAGGTGTTCAACTCACTCGTGCCCTCCAGAATTCCTTAAATGACCTCTGGAAGCACTGGAGTGAAAACAGTCTCAGCATGTCAAAATTTTGAGATATCTCAGTTGCTGTAATTCTTCTAAGGCTGCCTCAGTGTCTCTAAAATATAAATCTTTCCTGGCTATTGGCAATGAGTGAGGAGTTGTGACGTACCCTATGCGGGTGTGCAATCAAGATGTACGACCTCCCTGCGCTGCCCTGTGACTCCCTGCCATGTAAGAGTTAATATTTCTTCTGAAAAATAATTATCTGTTTTAAACTATTATAACTACCTGACCTCTTTCCCTGAATGTAAGTATTTCAGCCATCTGCTGAGTCAGGCAATATAGCATTCTGTGCTTTCGAGAGGCTGTGATGGTTGCTTAGACAACAGTGACATAATATTTAAGCATAACGGCTCTCAAGAAGATGCTGTCCCCTTCTCCCTGGATGACTTCTCTGGAAATGCAAATCCAGTATGCTCTTAAAAAAACAAGAGAGGAATGAGAAGGGTTTGTGTCACCATCCTTCTTAACCATCTCCCCACTTCCCACTTGAGAGGTGAAAGTATTATACTTTGCTTAGAATCTAAAGATGTGCTAAAATTATAGGTTGACTAGATACTCATTTTATAGAATCAGAATAAAAAGTGGTTCTTTCTATAGTCAGTGCTTATTTTGAGATTTTGACAACACTGTGGCTGGGAACATTGGTCCATTGGACCACTGACCATTGGTTGGTCAGTGTCCAAAATGGTCCATCCGAGAAAAATCTCATTCTTGAGCAGGGCTAAAATCAGTACCAGTTGTTTTCTCATCTATCTGTAGCAGGAAAAATGGTAATTAAAAACTTAACTGTGCAATGGAGTCCTCATAAACTTGTCATTTCAGAGCATAGCTAATACATGATGAGTTGATTTTTGTATAGATAGATATATATATATGCTCCGTAAGCGGCGTGGGTGGTTTTTCATGTTTACACAGAGATATAATTATGAATGACATGAAGGTTATACAGCAGATTTCTTTAATCTTCTAAAGGTTTGTTAGTCGTGTGTCACCGTGTACCTGGTTTTTATTTATTCAGCAGCTGTATTCCTCTGTCGTCTCATCGAAGGGGTTTCTCTGGAAGGGCTGTGGCAGTAGGTGCACGGCAGGTGATACCAAACATCTGCAGGGGCTCCTCTGGCTGGCAGAGCCCTGCAGGTCCCAGAGCAGCTTTTGTTGTGACGCAGGGCTCAGCCAAAAAGGAGAGGGACCCTTTTGTCACCTGCTCCTCAAAAAAAAAAACATAATAAAAATAAAAATCACAGTAGTTTAGGTCTGAGTGCTTGGAAAGGTTCCTTAGGGATGTGTGAGGGCTTGGCAAGGCACACCAAAGTTATAATAAATAAATATATATATAAATATCAGCCAGTGAGTGACCATCATCGCCTCACGCTTGGTACAGCAGGGTTTGTGGTTTTCTTTTTTTAATTCCTTTTTTTGCCCTGTGTACACATCATGTGCGTGTGTGTGAAGGTTGTATTCTCGAAAACAAGTTTATTCATTGATGATGTAATAGTGATTGTACTTTTCTTTTGGTTAATAAATTGTCTGCTCAGCTTACTTTGTATGCCAGCCAAAATTAGTCATACCAGTTCTTGGAAAGGATATGAAGAAACTAGTAATTGAAATCATAATCATTTGATCATGAGAGCTATTTGGAAAATAATATTTTAACCAAAAACATGTCTGATCTCCAAGTAAGGATTTTTTTTTAACTGCTGCTAAATAGATTTCTCTAGTGTGGAATATTAGAAATTGTGTAGTAGCTGGTGATGGTATTCAACATCCTAAAAGAGGACTTCATCCAGAAATTACTGAGATTGTCTGCCAGCAGGCTGATATTTATATATATGTATTATTTTTTTCCATCCTGACATTTAATAATCACCATGTAATAGCTATAAAATGCATAGCAACTACAGCTTTTTTATTTCTAGTGGATGGTGTAATGAAATTGGGTGAAACCATCCATTGAAATTGTACTTTGTAGTACCCGGTGCTTGTTTACAAAGTATTGACGTTTGTCATAAACAGAGATTTAAAGCATCATTGTTATTGTTTGTTGTTTGGTGGAGGCTCTTATGCTGTGCAGCGATAAAGGAAAAGATTTTATTACAAGCTTGCTTAGCATATAAGCATGCTGTTCATTTCTGACCAAATATTTGTTATTGCACTGAATGTAATGAAGGTGCCTGCTTATAAAACAGTTTTGTATTATATAAGGCAGAGTGGAATATCAGATCTGTTTTTTTACTAGAGATAGTTCTGGTTTTGTATTGTGTGCAACTTGTCACAATAAAGCTTTTTTTTTTTTTTCCTTTTCCATTGAGCAGTATTTTATTTCCTGAGGAATGTGTTCAGTGGACAAAAAAAAAACACACAGAGAGAATCAATCATGCTTTTCTCTTTGTTTAATAACTCAAAGAATTTCTCTCCCCTTTTCAAATACTTGTGTTTATTTGAGAGAAAAATTGGATTCTGGTTTATTTATTTTAAGAACCTGTAACCTTATTTAGTGCTAGAAATGCGTGGTGTACAAGGTGTGGTGTGCAGCCAGCTCTTGTTACAACATAAATTATTTCTGTTGTTTTAACCAAAAAATCTGGAGTGTATCTTGCTGTATATGTATGTTTGTTTGTTTATTTTTTGGAGGCTTTTTTGATTCTTTGCTCACTGGAGTCAGCTATAAAACATTCTGCTTATTCATCATGACTGAGAGGAGTTGATTGTTTCCTGGAAGGTTAAAATCCAGCAATTAGGGCTGTTTAATTTGAGTATATGTTCTGGAGGCTAAGCTAAGTTTAAGTGCTTTTCTTAGAATGTATGTTTTAGAAGGGAAAAAAAATTACAGTTCTGATCTTGAAAAAGGTTTTAAGAAACATGAGAATGTGCAAGTTTCTTTTGGTGGGAAGCACATAACATTTATGTAGTATTTCTTTTGGGATTACATCACAGTTTTATTTAATTTTAAGGACAAAAGTTAAATTCAATATTTGTATTTAAGCCAAGGGAAAATGTACCATAAACACAGGAATTTTCTGGTGAGTCAGAGTTCCAAGAATCTGAGATTTACTTAGTCCATTTATTTCAGGACTAGCTATAACCATTAGTCATCCAGCCATGAATTTTTACATTTGCAGCTAATTGCACCTAAAAAACAAACTTTCCCCCAGGGCATTGGGTTATACAGGATGTGATTTGGCAACCTGCATTTCAAATGCCTTTCAGGATCATTGCCCTGGTCCTCGAAATTGTCTTTAGATCATGTATATTTGCTTCAAGTAAACAACTAATATTTCCACTGAGACGGCAAGAGGAATAAATTAAGTACCAGCTATTCTGTAGCACAGAACAATTACTCAACAGCAAGATATGCTTTTCCAGGAGTCAGTGTGGGGTGGTGTTACGGGTTTGTCAGTCCTTGTGGAGCCCGGAGTGACATGTTGTGTTCTCATTTCACCACTTCTTGCAGGACGAAGTTATTGCTGTTTCAGAAAAAGTTACTGTGAAACTTGAGGACTTGGCAAAATGGGCGCAGTCCGATTTCTCCAAGTGGAAGTGTGGTTTCCGGGCTGAGCCAGTCCAGCCCATGGATGTGGGCAAGAATGGGCAGAAAGAGGCCTTGACAAGATACAGACAATCCACACTCAACAGCGGCTTGAACTTCAAAGACATCCTGAAGGAGAAGGCTGACCTCGGTGAGTATCCCTTACTTTCTCTGGTGGGGAGGGCCCTGCGGGTGAGCGTCTTTCGAAGGCGGATGAGCCCGATCCCAGCACGCCATCCCCAGTTCCCAGGGTACGTCTGAGCCTGGGGCAGAGGTGTGTGCTGGGATACCTGCGTGGGATGGCTGCTGGTGGTGAGCTCATTGCAGGCTCCTTCGAGACTGGCGTGGGGTAACTGTGTTACCTGTCTGCTCCGCAGACGTGTCCCCGAGCACTATGGCTCAAACCCCGAAGATGTGTGCACAAATATTTGTCATGAGCTCTCCCTGGGGCTCTGCACGCTGGGGGATCAGGTCAGAGCTGTGCACTGTGGGGACAGGAGGCTGACACCTCTTCCCAAGGTCTCCTACAAGAGACAGGGGCAAACAAAGGCATTTCGCTTCTGCCATCCCATCTTCTGGAAGCTCAGAGGTGCTCCTGGTGCTTGCCTTGTCTCCATATGGTTGGATCTGTGTCTTGCACACTTGGGAGGTATCCCTTCTATAGCATTTCCTTGTCAGCTTTATGTTACTATACAACGTAGGGCTCTTTGAGCCCCCCACTGCTGTCTCCACATAGGCATGTGCTTTCTTTCCCTGTGTGTTTCCAGGAAGGGAAACCATCCTTTGTATGGTTGCAGGAAGGCTTGCTGCTCTGGGACTGCTTTGGTGGGCAGACAGTCACACCTGTAAAATCTGTGGTGGGTTTCAGGGTCTGAGGAAGATGGATCCCCTGCTGGTAAACATACCTGTTTCTGATATTAGGACCTTGGGTGTGTAACAGCTGCCAGAGATGGCACTTTGAAGTGCATACCAAGGACATTTCTCCTTGTGCCAAGCTTTTAACAGATGTTTCACATTGGTAAAAGCATGAAGTTTAGGCCTTAATGTGATTAAAGGTAAGAAATTAAAAGCTAAGGGTGATGTGTTTGAGGAAATGCTTTTGTATCTTCATAAACAGGAGATGCAGAGCCAAGCTCAGTTTTATAGTGTCACGACTGTGTTGGCATTGAAGCCAAGTTACATGAAGCTGAAGATCTGTCTTGGAGGATTTATCTTCTGCATCTCATTTTTCTGATCTTATCAAATGGTGAAGTCATTTTGTCAATCTCACATTTCACCATTAGATACGTAGGTTGGAAGATTATAATTGGAAGTTGATCTTATTTTTCATTACATGCCCAGGAAAAAATAATCCATGCAATTCTTTTTTTTTTTCCCTTTGCTTTTCTGTGTGGTTTTTTCTGGTTCATAATTACATGCAGTAATTTTCTCTTGCTATTGCCCTGGTATCTTCTTTACACACTACATTTATTTGCATTTGTTTGTTGTGTCAGAAGAATCTTAATGTTTTTCAGACAGAACTTTTGTGTGCTAATGTTTTCTTGTTTTTGTTTTCAACAAACAAAAAAGCCCTTGTGGTAAGTTACGAAATTGCTATTATCTACCCTAGGAGCCAAAGAAAATTATCTGTAAGCCTAAAGCTTATGGTTGCATGTTAAGCCTTTCAAAGTAGGGGTTATACTGAAAATGCTTATGGAATGCAAACTGTATGGTATAATTTTGATAGCCCCACATTCTGATGGTTCTCATTTTCAGTTGGTGGCTCTGACTTTATTGTTGGGTTGAGTTTTTTTCAGCAGAAGAGGGAATTTTGGCTAATGTTTGTTTATGATTGCCTTTATCTTCATAATGACTGGCTGATGGGAGTGAAGCCAAAGGTTCAAGGAGACCTGTAGCTGACTAGATATATTTATATAGACAATGGACTTAGCTTTTTAAAGTCACTCAAAGAAATTTCTTAAATTTAGTACTAAGATGATATTTAGCTATTTGAAAAACCCAAGAGTTTAAGTGTATTTTGCTTCCCAGATCTGACAAGAGCTGAGAAGAATGATGATCTTTGAAGCTTGTGAAGCAGCCAGATTTGGTTGTGTCCTGTGGACAACCCATGAGCTCTGGTGTTTATCTCATCTGTGGGGTGGAGGTGCAACACCCACCAGATGAAGCAGATTTACTTCTCTCACTCTGTGTGGTTGGTCAAGGTTGACACTGGGCTTTGGGAATTGTCATCTCCCGAGCTGTAGGCAAGGGCAGTAGGGCAAGGTGGTGTCTGAGGCACAGGGATTGGAGTGCTGGTGTTGTCCCTTGCCTGCTGTGAGAACGGCAAGTTTACTGCCTGTTGCGACGTGTGCCCACAGACCTTTTCCAACCCTCAGCATCTTGCCAACGGAGCAGCGCTCAGCTGCAGTGTGATCAAAAGATTTATTAGCAATAACTTGTGCAGCCGGCCTCCAGCACAGTGGGACAGGGCAGTTTGGCCCTTAAAACAGGGTTGTATGCTGTGAGGGAGTGCAGTGCACTGTCATGCAAAGGTCCCTGTGGTGATGCTCGTGTTTAACCCTGGCTGTAGATGAGGAAGTTGCTGAACCAGGTGTTGGAATGGCCTAGAAAAACAACTTGATCTCCTGGACCCCTTTTTTCCTATGAAACAACATGTTTCCATTACAGAAAAATCCCATAGAAGTGAGTAGATTCTGCGGTTTTTCCTACTAGATGTTTTTGAATCGAGCTCCTAAAAGGTAGTAGGAAATTATATCCCTACCAGGGAGCTCAAAAAAACTTTACAGAAGAAACAAAATCAGTTTTCACACACTATCCAGGAGTGGTGAAGAGTGAAATAACCCGGATGAAATGAAAACATGGCCGATGCAGAACTGGAGAAGTGTCACTGTGCAAACATAACTTAATTAAACACGTTGCTGCTGGGAGCAGGGCAGCTTCAAACAATACCCAGGCAGAGCGGGGCCCTGTGAGCAGTGTATACCCTGTGCCATGGGTTGGTGGCACTTGCTTAGCCAAAACTAAGGCAGCACCGGGTTAATCCACACCCCAGAGAAGCCATGGACCTATAATTGAAAGTTGACCCTAATCAAATGAGGTAGTTCTGTCTCCTTTTTTGTTCTCTCTTTTTTTCCCTTCTTTCTTCTTTTCTTTCTTTTCCCTTTGCCTTTTCTGCAGAAACTCATTTTTTTCTGTAAAATGCCATTGTTTTTATCCCTAGTGAATTATGCAGAACTTTTTTCCTTAGGACTGTATTAAATAAAAGATCTCGCAATGGCATTTTTTTGTGTGAGCTTCAAGATTTCAGCCTGAAAAATGATTTTTAAGAATTATTTCTTTCTGCCTGTTGAGATATTTATGTTATACATTCTGTCCCTTTCTACAAATATGTCAATATTGAATGGGAGCAGTTTATGTCTGAAGACTATTTATAGCTTTCTGAATATTTCTTTCAAATGTTGAGAAAAATAAAGAGTAACAACAATGCAGCATATAAAAATAGAGTTGCTCAGGAATGTATTATTCATAATGAACATGAGAACCTGTTTTTCCAGAAGAATTGGTCTGATAAAATCATTCAGTACTGAGGCCGCTAGTTATTTATTTTTGTCTTTAGAATTATTTGGGGGATTTTTCTTTGTAATAAATGGACTTGCATACCCATATTTGGTAAACCAGTGGGAAATCACCAAATGAGGAATTATTTCATTTTACAAAATTTCTAGCAACTAAGCAATGTAAACACTATTGGTTAAATATGGCAAAGTTGCATATTTGTATTCCTTGGGCTATAGTTCGAAAAAAAAAATTCAAATTATTTTATATAACACTGCTTCTTACAGACTTCCTTTAAGTGAAGTATGAAAGCTGCAGTGTAAGCTTTATTGGCCTATAAATATGTCATTATAGTTGGACTACATTTATATGCTTTGGATTGTTGTTTAAGCCAAGAAAATATGTCTCTACAGGTTGACTTTTTATTGAAACCCTTTGAGGCATACAACAGAATGTATTTTAGGCCAAGGTTATTAAAACAGCATTTTCATTTTTGCAGCAGGCTCATTGTCAATTATGCTGCCACAAACTGTCTGTGGATAGGCAGTTATGAATGGTTTCATCTCTAAATGTGTCTTTAGAAAAAGAAATAAAAGATAGAAGAGTCAGAGCTGAAATTGAGAGAAGAGACTGAGGGAAAAATGACTGAATTTAGTGCTCACCAGCTCTGTTGGTTTGGCTCGGCTGGGCTGAGACACTGCCTGGGTCCAGCCAAGGAGAAAGTGGTCCCTGTCCCTGGCTGGGGAGTCTGCATCCTGACTGGGGTCTGGGTTTGGTCCCCAAACTGGCACTGACACCCTTCTTATCCATCTTTTGTGAGTGTCATGCCACACTGGACAGCTGAGGTTGCTGTGCATCAGGCACTCCTGTTCCTGCACTGGCAGTGTTAGTAATGGGGATGAGCAAGTTCTGGGGCTTACTGAAGGGGGTTTGCTGCAGTTATTTCTTGTTTGTTTGTGTCCAGTCAGTCCTGTCCTGTCTTTCATTTCCCACAGTCAGGCATTTGCGGGTATAGAATCTGGGTCTTTGTTGCCTGTGAAATCCAGGGAAATCAATTATTCCTTCTAGCTGAGGTGGATGTTCTTGCAGTCACCCTTTTGTGGTCCATGGGGGGCTTTCCAGCAGTCGTTTCCTGCTTCTCCTGAAGTAGCTCTTTTGAACTCTCCAGTGGAGCTTGCTGGGCAGGGCTGGAGATGCTGCAGGGCTGGGTCACTCTCTGGTTGTCTTCTGGTTACCAGTCTCATAATTTACATATCTCCACTTGGAAGATCACGTATCTCTACTTGGAAGATCGCATATCCTCGCTGGATCTTGTGTTGCTGTATAAATTGGCAGATCCATGGCAGATTGCAGGGAGTTTGGAAGGACAAACAGTGTGAGGATGAGCTGCCTTGCAGGAAGGTGCCAACCCCGTGGGTCCCAGTGGGCACTGGGCTGTCAGATGGCCCTTCTGATTTCATTTGCCAGTGGCCTTGCAGCAAGCATGGCTTGTCTAGATGGAGGTTATCAAGTGGTGATGTAGTCAAACTGTGACTGGCACTATGGGAACCGATAACCTGCAGCTGCAGCGTGCTCAGACACTTGTGGTGACTCCTGGTCTGGTGCTGACTCTCCTTTCCCATTGTTTGTCGTGTGCTGCTCCGCTCAGGCTCGCCTGGCTTAACTTGATGCAATAATTTTCTGACCAACTGATTGTTAGCTATTCAGAGTACAACCGCTTTGGATACTTTGTGCCTAAGTCATGCCTCTGACTCTTCCCCTCCCCTTCTTCTCTGTCTGCACTCTGTGCCTCTTCCTTGTGCCTTCCTGTCCCCATTGCCCTAGCTGAATGCCATTTTGATCTTGATAAAGCTCCTGTAAGTGTCCCATTATCCCATTTTTCCTTCTCTGCCCTTGTGCACCGTATGTTGTTTTTTGTCTTGTGGGTCAAAGTGACCTCTCTAACTCATTTTAACCAGCCCAATTGATACAGTTCTTTTGCCATAGATGAGGCTATTACATGACTTGTCTGTTGTGCTCTATGGAGCCTGAATGGAGAAGGACGGCTCCCTTGGGAAAAAAAGGCTGTGGCCTGGCTTTTTCTTCTGTGTTTGTGCAGGTTCTGGCACATGCCAGCACTGCTGCAGCAGGACAAGAGCACCAGCAGGCTGTGGAGCAGGAAGGCTTCATTTGGTTCAACATCTTCTTCTGGTTTAATTACTGCTTACCTTTGCGGTTAAGATGTTTGGGATCAAAGATAACCTAAGGTGCTGGGCAGACAGGCAGCTTTGTCTGGCCTTGCCTGAAGAGGGCAAGATAAATGTTTATTTTATTATTTGTCAACCAGTTGGTTTAACAAGTACTTGTTGACTAGTTGGCTTCATTTGCTCTCTGGTTTTTAAATCCTGAAAGGTGATGCTGTTGTTAGGTCCAGTGAACCCCCAGTAGTAATTCAGTCCTGGAGGTCAGCCTACCTCCTGTAGCATTTGGGGGCTCCCCCTCCTCACTTGCTGCTCTCTGTTCTCCTCTGTGCCTTCCTCCACCTCCTTGGGCAGAGGTTGGTGGGGTCCTTCTGAGGTTGTCTGTAGACACCTGGTCCTTCCCGAGGCCACATGTTTGCCTGAGCAA
Organism: Campylorhamphus procurvoides; assembly: GCA_013396655.1. Classification (NCBI taxonomy): domain Eukaryota; kingdom Metazoa; phylum Chordata; class Aves; order Passeriformes; family Dendrocolaptidae; genus Campylorhamphus; species Campylorhamphus procurvoides. The sequence continues at coordinate 133,436 of WBMV01007114.1, read as the reverse complement.
TGCTGGGATGATTTAAGTGCTGTTAATTTCTTCCTTTCCCTGGGGAGAGCCTACTTCATTACAAAGGAAGCGTATGGGGGTGACAGAAACATTTTAATATGCAACAATGGCTATGGAAGCCTTTCATTCACCACTGGATTGTGTTGAGCCTCATCTATTTGTGGCTCTTGAAAGCAGTTTTAGGACCACACATCTCAAACTTCAAGCATGCCTTATCAAAGAGATAAAATTTGGATTTCTTATCAAGGTTTGACCCACCTTTGAGCCTTCCTAAAAGGGGGTGGAAGTATTGCCCCTGGAAATTGAGGGTGTGGGTATATTGTTCTTTGAAATATAGAAGGTATGCCAAGAAATGTAAACAAAATCCTGGGTAACTTTTCTCTAGGTAGCCCCTAAATCCCAGTGCCTGTTCCCCACCCCCACAGTTCTGCAGCAGGAACAAGCTAACATGATTATCAGAACTGTGCTGATAGTAGTTGTCACTGTGTCAGCGTTTTCAATTATGTATTGGTATGACAGGGCACTTTGTCGTTGGTGTAGAGCACAGCCATTTGCAACTGCAGTTCTGGTCTATTCAGAAACATCAGAGAAAGAATCACTGCTACAAAACTAGAGGAGGAAGAGTTAAATTTTACTGCCTGTGAAGCAAGAGGGAACTGCCCCACGTTCTCTTAAAGCCAAAGTTGCAGCGGTTTGCACCATCAATAAGAGTTTTGTTGCAGCCTCTGGCTGGAACAGGATAGCCTACATAATTACAAAATGAGTAGATAAAAAACAAGGACCATTCACAGACAGTGTCAAAGCAGCCAGTGTGGGACAGTGTCCCTTTAAAAATGTTTCACGGCTTTTTTTATTTTTGTCTGTTTTTAGCACCGAGATTGACCTTGCCAGGCTGTGTAATAACCCACATGTGTCTGCTCTCCAGGATTTTTTCCCTTCTAGTCACTGTTGGATCTTGCATTTATTTCTTACTGACCATGAGTTTTTGTTCCAGTAACTGGAAACGTGTGCCTCCTGGTGCAGCGTAGCTGTGCTCTGAATCTGACTTTATCTCAAGGTCTGTCTTTTTTTTTTCTTTTGTTTTTTCTTTTTTTTTCTTTTTTTTTCTTTTTTTGGGTTTAGAGGGTGCTGTTTTCCTCCCCAGCCTTCCCTCTAGTTTCCGTCCCTGCCCATATTGTTTCTGGGTCCCAGGGGGACCCAGTCTGCGACATCTATTGTTTTGTGTCCCTGTGCTTCTCTTGCCTGGTGCCATGGAGGGAGGTGATCAGTGGTCTCCTCTGTGTGACATGGTTGCTGGTTAGAGCTCTTGATCCCTCTTAGATCATCAGTGCCTTTTTCCTGTGTTACATGCTTTCCACACAGCCAGTGAGAAATGGGCTGAGTACTGAGATATGTAAACCAAGCACCTATATAATGTTGTGGTAGAGTTGGGTGGGCCCAGAGGACATCCTCTTTTTCCTGCCTGGCTGCTTTCCTGTGCTGTAATTCTGGGCTGCTGGAGCCCAGGACTTGGAGTCCTGCAGTCATCTTTGACTCCAAGTGCTCCGTTAATCAAGTCAAAGCTGTCTTCATACCAGCCCATGAATCATGCTGGCTTGTGACCTGTGCTGCCATGCTGAGATGCTCAAGCTCTTCTGTGGGTGCTGTCGATACCCTGGCCAGACCTGGGTGTCATTTCCTTCTGGGGGGAAGGAGGAGAGCCAGACCCAATTTATTCACCGCCTCCTTTCCAAGTTGCTCTTCTTGAGTTGCTCTTTGTTTTTTACTCCCATACCCAGAAAGACGACTTGCCTTTTGTTTACAGGCACACTGTGACGTGCCTGGCCTGTCATTTTCTATTTTCCTAAGTTTTTTAGTCCAGTTCTGACTGGTGTGTTGCAGAAAGGCCAGTACTTGTTCTCTGAGATACAATATTCATCTTCTTATAGATGACCCATCTTGTGCCATGGGAGCTCGTCAGAGAGAGCATCCTTTGTGCATCTGAAATTGAAGGAGGAGACTTGATTTTTGTTCCCTTTCTCTTCCTCTTGCAAAATTGTTTGGTAGGACAGAGGCACGTGGGAGCAAAAGCTGGGCCACCCCCAAGATTTGTGGGGCTGTAGTGCCACTGAATGGGACCTCAGAAAGAGGAGGTGATGGGCCCTCAGCTTGCCAAGGTGGAGCTTTGCTGGGCAAGAAAGTGAAGGTGGGACATGGAACACTAGAAAGAAAAGGAAGGTGTTGGGCAAGACTGTGGGAAGGGGCTTGGCTCCAGCAGCTGAGTGGACAGTAGCAAACCTGCCTGCCCAGCATGGACAGCCCAGGGATCTCCCCCAACATTGTGTGTCACCTTTGTGAGCATCAAGATGGGCTGTGTGGGTACACGGGAGAAGACCGTGGTTCTGCAACCCTTGCCTTTGTTATCTGAGTTTTAAGACTCTTGATATCAATATTCAGACTGCTTAATCTCTTTTGGTTAATTTGGGTCATGCTGGCCTTTGCTGGCTTGGTGATCCTTGTGTGAGGAGAGCATTGGTAGGTTAGGGTGTTGGGAAAGGAAGGGTTAAACTTAGGATGTGTATAAATTGGAGTACAGTTTGTGGGAGTGGGTGATAGAGAAAGCGCATATTAAAAACTGTAACAGCATGAATTGTAACTTGCTGGGTAGGTTTTGTGTTGGAGAATGTAGTGGCATAACCTTTATTTACTTCATTTAGTAAAATCTGTACCATGTAAAATAAGTTCCTCCTTAATTTTACTGCTAATAATAATTTGCTTGTAAAAGTGAATCCTCAGCACTGTAAACCTTCAGCTTGGGTCTGTCTTGCTCTGTTACATTGTGAAGGGCAAATAGTTAATGGCATAAAGAAGCTTTTGTTAGTGGTAGATAATATGTGTGATTTTAGCAGGAGTATATTTTTGCAGCTTGTGAAAAATCAAGGTGAATTTTTACATCTGTGCGCTGCTGCATAATTGATACATGTAGAAGCTGAAATTCAAAATAAGCTTTTAGAAGAGCACACATTTGATTTTCCTAAACATTTAAATATATGTATCACACCCTCATTTTAAGATGCCGGTTAATGACTTTATGAGCATGTTGGCAGCCAGAGCATTACATGTGGTTTGAGAAATGTGTCTGGATATGCTTGGTAAGCAGTATTGTTCTGACAGTGTACTAAAGGCCATCTTCAATTTGACTGTGCTCTACTTTGTTATGCTGTGAAAGAAAAAGATAATTCAGCAGAGCATTGTGCTGTCGGCTGGAGACGCCACACTTCAGAATACAAATATTACTAGGGATAAATGAATCATTAAAAGAACAGTAGCATAAAATATCTGATGAATGAACTCCAGGAGTCTGTGCTGGAATAAATTCAGCATTCACGGACGGTACCATAATATGTGAAATAATAGTATCAGTTCTACATTCAGATGCCAAAAACATTTATGGACCCAGAATAATTGTGAATTACAAGGCTATAAATACATAGAGGGGATTTGGTGATATCATAATAAACCATGAGAAATTCGCTAGGCTGGTTTCTAATGTTACCAGAACCTTGAGATATATTTACAACCTTGTTCACACTCCTGCAGTTTTAGGGGGCAGTTCTCCTCTCACAACACGTTCATCATTCCCATTAGTGCCAAGGGGAGTTATGCATGTGTGTCATGAGTGGAATAGATCCCCACACAATTCAAGGATCCTATAACAAATTGAATATCTAATTTAAGGAAAAGGTGGGAAACATTCCCTCATGTCGTCCTCCAAGTTCCCCCACGTCCTGTTCTGCTCCTGTGAATGAGGCTAACAAAGGGAAAATAGGTAAAGGATGACAAGGTAGCTGCTGTGTTCCTGAACATTTTATCCACCACTGCATCATTTTTTCCACTTTTTATTACTCAGAAACAAAACAACCAAAACCCAGATGTTCTGCTCCCAGGTTTCTTTAAAGTGTGAGCTAATGCATCTTAAAAGCCTGTTGTAAATACCCAGGGAAGGCTGGGATCGCCAGCCTTGTCCTCCAAAAGGAGGCTTCGCTGTTGTGATACCAGATCCGTGCCTGATAAGAACAGTTAATTAGGAACTGGGGCTGAACCTGACGTGATATTCAAGAGCACGTTCAGCTTTCAGCATGTCCCACGTCACCTGTTTGTAATTAAGCCTGGTGTCCCCTGCCTTCCTGAGCTGGGGCAGTGACAGAGTCTCTGCAGGTACTTCATGTCGGTTCACACATCTCAATATTAGATGGGTTAGATGGGTTACAGCCCCGGTGCTGCAGGACCCCTTCCCCTCCCAGCATCTCCCCCAGCCAGCTGTGTAGTGTTTCTGGCCTCATCCTTCTTCTAAGTCATCAGCAAAATATGCATGTTCAGTGTGGTGCAGAGCAAGTCCGCTCAGTAATTCCACATTCCTCAGTGTTACAGGAGGTCTCTTGACTGACCAAGCTCCAGTCTTTCTGCTCATCCCTCTCCTGGCTGTACACCCAGGCCTGCCAGGGGGATGTTGGTGGTATTCACAGTAGGAAGGGTCTGTGGCTTCGTTGACGTCCCTCCACGTGGCTGCAGTTTTACTTCTCGTGTCCTGGTAGACTAACCCTCTGATATCAGCCGATGAATCACATCCTTGACATGCATTCTGGACCTTCCATCCTTCTCAGCTGATGAAGCAAAGAGAAGATAGTTACAGGATCAAAAAAAATAACAACAGTGAAGTGGTCATCAGCAAGAGGGGGGTCCTTGGCAGCCGTGTAGGTGATTTGGGGGCTTTAGTGTGTGTCAGTGATAGATCCCCACCCAGTTAGTCACTGAGCCTCGATTTGCTTCGATCACTGCCTCTTCATGTCATTGTCTCTCTCTTGAATTCATGCATGTTTTTGCTATGGCAAGGTCATGGGATTATTGATTATTTGTTTTAGTTAATTACTAGTGACTTGATATTCTTAGCAATATCTGTGTGTGCTCTTGTGGCAAACCCAGTAGACAGGGTATAATGCAATCTTAATGCGTGTTTTTCCCTTTAATTATTTTAAAACCACTGTCTCCGCTTTTCTTTCACGCTGAGTGTTTCCAAATTAAAAGCTTTGTGGGATGAAAATTAAATGATAAGTTACTATAAAAATCTATTTTAAGAATCTTGAATGTTTTAGCTCCATTTTTATTTTTAGTTTTCTTACTCCCTGAATGACCCTTACTTGTGACAGCGTTTGTCACTATACACTTCTAGTTTTGTTGCCCAGATAAAATAGCTGAAAAAGTCCTTTTACGATTGTTTTTAATCCTCTGTTCAGATACATAAAAATGTGGCCCTGTAAGTTCTGTGGTACAGTAAAAAAAAAAAAAATAAAAAACCACCCCAAATAATTTTGGCAGTTCAAACGCAGAAACTAAAAATAATTTAATCTGCAGTGTGAACATAGTTTCATATTTATACTAGCATCTGGCCTCAGGAATTGAATACTCCATTCTTTAAATAGCTTCACTCTTGCTCTTGAATGCTTTGTGACTTGAACATTACCCTACAGTCATACACCTTGTTTACATACTTCTGTTAAAAGGCAAAAGAACTTACAGTACTTCAAAACATTGGTACAAGCTCCCTCCTCCCCTCTTGCCTTGGAAAAGAGAAGTTAAAAAGAAAAAAAATGAAAGAGTGGTCTGAAAGTGCGTTTTAAATTTAGTTCTCTGTTTGCTGCTGGGTACATATTTTACTGTCATTTGTATGAAAAATTGGAAGAAAAATTTTCTAAAGAAAATGTGTGCCATTCCAGATGCCCAACAGTAGTCAAGCACAAATTTATGTACACTTCAGTTGTATGTTTTTAATCTGGCAAATGTCTTTGTCTTTAAAAACATTTTGCCTAGAGAAAGTGGGTCTTTTTTTTGTTACCCATATGGTAGAAATAAAGAGGAGTTTCCTGCGAGGGGAAAATATCAGAATAATGTAATAAAAAGGTAACCCCTATAAACAGGTGGCTAATGATTAGCTTCTTGCAATCTTTAGGGACAAAGTATCCTTTTATAGTTTTATGATCCTTGCCCAGCCTGACTTGCATTTTCAGAATTATAAATTTGAAACTTCAGCTAAGCTTTACAAATTTAGTAGATCCCTATTTAGTGTCTGTTGGTGAATGCAAGTCCAGCCTGATAGTCTTACTGCTATTTTTTCATTCACATGTCTTGAGGTGAACCTAGGAGCAGAAGAGAAAATATCCCGTTTTTAAACCTTCATCCAGAATCCATTTGTATGAGTCACTTAAACAAAATCATAGCGGTTTGGCTAAAAAAGGCTTCGTGTCCAAAGGGAACGTTCCTTAAAATGCTGGCGCATTTCCCACAGTGTTTCTTGAATGCGTTTTATGTGTTGTCTTTGTGCTATTGTAAAACATCAAAGATCAGATGCTGTAGTTTCGTGTGTGGGAGGCTCCTGGTATTTCGGTGGACTGGTCAGCTTGAATGAGGGCAGGGGGCTTGTCCCCTGAGAGGAGCTCGTCCCCCTCAGCTGCCTGTGCTGCTCCTCCCATGGAGCAGCCCTCCAGCTCAGGTAGGGAGAGCATTCCCCTTTCTTGTGGTATCTCTTCAGTGTTGTACCATGGGCTTAGGCTTGTGCTGTGGAGCTCAACAACAAACCCTGCAGCAGTGGGAGTGCCAGGGGAATCGGGCCCCGTCTGCCTTTGTAAAAACTTAGAGAGTGAGTTGGTTTGTTTTTCCTGCCCAGCTATTACAGCCCTCAACAGGAAAGAGCCTCTGGGATAATGATCCCACTTGGGTTTTGGGTGGCCAGTGCTTATTTCTGTAGGCTTCAGACTAGCCTGGGACACGTGAGAAGGTCAGTGCGAAGGCTGTACTCCATCATGACCTCCAGCTGTGATCCTCTTGGGATGGAGTGAGGAAGAGCTGGTGCAAAGCTGGGTAGGAGCTCAAAGGGGTGAGAATGGCTGGAGAGAACAATAAGGGCTGCTTCTCTCTCTTGCCACTGGGTTTTTTTGGGATATGGCTCCAGTTTTTTGTTGCCCTTCCATGCAGGGAAGGTTGGTGCTCAGTTTTTACTTCATTTTTCAGACCTGGGCCCTCCAACTCACATACAATGAATGTGAATAGTGCAGGATTTAGCATTTGGTGATTTCAGATACCATGTGATTCCAAGGCACAAAACATGTGATTTATTGGGTAAAGCCTATTTAATATCTTAAAAGCATAGAGTAGGAGATCAGATGTGAGCATAGCAGCCTTAAAATATATTCCCTGACAACATCCTTAAGAATGTTTAGGTCTATATGAAATATACAGGAAATGAGGCCAATTTTGTCACTGCCATTTTGATGGCAGGGTGTGCAGGAGAGATGAAGAGAGTGTGGACAGGAATTCATGTGTTTGATAACATGAGCCCAGCATATTTGCACAAATGGAATATGAGCATTTTTCACCCTCTGCAGCAGAAACTATTGGTAGTTTATCTGCCTCTTCGAGAGACTTTTAACCGATCAGACATATCAGCAAATCCATGTGAGTTCACATGAAAAGTCATTCCCTCCCCTCTGGCGAGTTGTGTACAGTGTTTGCACAAAGCAGCACCTCTTTGTCATTTCTGGTGGCTTGGGGAAGCACAGGTTGCAGATTCTTAATAACCAGAGATGAACAAAAGCTCCTGTCCTCTGTCACACCCTTTTCCTCTCATCAGCACGTAGCTGAAGTCAGTCTAACAATAAGAAAAGGTTTATATACATTTACTATGAGAATGCTTGTTAAGTGTTGTTTCGAGAACAGGGAGCTTTCTTGAACAGTGAAGCAGGAAAGCAGTTTCCAGAAAGACCTGTAATGGTTTCTGATCATGCTAATGTCTGACCGTTGTCTTCTGCCACACAAATAAAATTTTCTTTTTTCCCAAGAATGTCAGAGTACTTAATGTCTGGTTGATTTTCTTAAAGAAGCACTTAACTTTCTACTTTTTAGGAGAACAATACAATTAAAGTTCTCATTTGAAGAAGATGATTGTGCCAACAGTGCTAGGAAATTTTATTGTCCAGACTGTAAAAACATTTTGGGTGTGTTTGTCTGAAAGCATCATTAATACCTCACTGGGCATGTGGCACATTTCCTTCTTAAAGTCATGTAACATTTCATGAGTAGCAGGTATTTTTAGTTGGGCATGTAACGAAAGTTTTGCAAATGTTTGATTGAGTGGGTGGAAACTTGGAAAATACACAGTGGCTGAGTTTTCTCTTGTTTTTCCAGTGGCTTTGTCACTTCTTACAGTTGTAGCATCTCCAGGTGGAGCACAAGCTCTCAGGAAAGAGCAGCCCTTGTGCCCAGTCCACAGTGGACTCAGTGTCACAGGTGGTACAAAGAGTGCTCTAAGCTCAGTGTGCTGACAGGGCACTTCATCACTGAAAGTTATCGAGACATGACAGAATGGGATGGTGATCATGGAAAAAATGGGACTGCAGTTTCCATTTTGGTGCTCCTTTTCCTTCAGAGTGTGTCTGTATGGATTGCATGTAGGACAGTTTTGTGTGTGCCTCCTTGAGATCTTTGCCCCAGCTATCCATAAGAATTTCTTACCATTTCCATTTCTCAGTCAGTTCACTAGCCAGGTTGCCCAGACCAAGAGAGGACACAAGGCTCAATGAAGTGTCTCCAGGTCCATGCCAATGATTGCTGACTCCAAAGCCAGGAAGCCCTCTTGTGTGTGATAGCCTGAATAGAGACCAGATTTATATCAGAGTGGATCCTCAGTTTCATTTGGTGCTAAAACTTCAGCCAAAATCCATCTTCAGAATGGCTTCAAGCTTTCCTTTTCAAACAGTTTACCTCCATAGCTGGCATCAGAACAAAAGCAGTTGCATGAAGTAGACTTGATTTTTCCTTTCCAGGATCAAAATATTGACGTGACAGTCACTGCTAGGCACTCTGAAACTCAGGCCATCCTGCCATAGTGTCTCAGAATTAATGTCCTGATTTATCATTCTGTGTTGCTGGCAAAGTGCTGTGTAATTCCCATTGAGCTCATAGACCCAGTGCAGCAGAGCTCTGGTGCTGTACTCTTCCAGTGTCAGGAATTCACAGAGCACCAAAGAAGAGCAGCTTCTCCAATATTGTTGCTAGACTTGGCTGCGAGGTTGGGAGTTTGGGAGGGCATTATTTTGGTCACTGTTTAACTGACAGAGGTAAAGTCACACTGAAGACCTCGCTGTGCCACACACTCAACTGTAGTAAGGAAAGATTGGTTATTTGCCCTTCTCCTACTGTTTGTGATTTCTCCAGATTTTACCCTTTGGCTACCACCTCTTCCTGTTTTCCAAACCCTCTGGTTTTGCAGGGGGACTGTGGCACCCCCAGGCTTGTCCTCAGGCTGGTGCAGGAGGAGGCAGCCCATGGGCCAGGAACAAAATGCTTGGCACCTCTCAGAAATTCCCATCTCACTTGCATCTGGTGTAAATGCACCGTGCAGATTATTGAGTTGCTCATCATGAACACTGTGGTTACTGTGCAGTAACTATTCTTTTGCATATTCTGTTCTTTGTGGGCATTGTAGGAATTAGAGCATCAGTTGAGTACTGATGAGAATGATTAGATGAGAGTGAAATGTTATGGGTCATTAAACAAACAAACAACCCCACCTTCATTTTATTGAAGGTACCTATAAATCTCATCAGTTTCCTTCTTTACAGCTAGTTGACTGAGGATCTGTGTGAAAGAGCAGGCTGTTAGCTTAGGCCACTTAGATTGCTTTAAAGGGCTGTGAACTAGTTTTATTGTGCTACCAGTCTATTTCGTTTCCAGAAAGTGAAAGTTTGAAGTAGGTCCCGAATCTGGTTTCTCACATGTGAGATCATTTTGCTACCCATGACCTAGAAACCAACAATGAATGTGTAAATTACAGGCAAGAAGAAAATTCTGAATTGACTGTAAGGCTGAATAGAAGTTGAATAATTCCCTGAACTTCAACAGTGAAAAGAAAAGATCACTGAATTCTAAAACAGACTTCGATACAGACAAAGAAAATGTTATTTTAGTATAGATTAAACTTATGACTAAGATATAGAGGGATTATTGTGTCTGTTTCAGATGTAATTTCATGCCTGAGAATTTACATTGAAGGCAAACTGGTCTGGATCACATTAGCAAAGGCCCTGTTTTGCTGTCAGTTTAATTAAATGGAAACTGCTGGCAAGGAGACCTGAGAAGGTTTATAGAAGCAATACTATTTTGTATGTTGGAGCAGGAAACTGTTAGGTCTTCAGTTTGAAAGGGACACAGAAATGAAACCTGTGATTCATTCTTGTTTACAAACTCCCAGCTAGTATACAATGACCTTAGTGATAAATTAGCTGCAATTACATGTTATATGAGGTGGGCTTTACAATAGCTGCAGACTTCATGGTTATGAAAACCATGACCTTTGACAGGGAGGTTAGAACATGAAGTTTTTCCAAACAGTGCCTAGATCTTCAAAAGTATTTGCATTTCCTTCCCAGTTCCATGTGAGTAGATTGACAAGATGTGTGGTGGGTGTTCTGTTTGCTCGCCGCAAGATTGTTGTCAGGCAGAAACCCCCCAACACAAAAAGCCCGCCCTTCAGGAACATTGATTTATCTGTAAACTGTGTCTGGCATGCTGCCTTTTGGCTTTGATTTCAGAGAGAAACATATTTGGTTACTTTAATAGGCAAAAAGCACTGAACCTGACTTGTAGGGGAAAAAATTGTTTTCTTTCCCTTTTTCAGTTCTGTTTATCGTATCCTGACGTTCTGTATCGTAATTGTGCAACAGTTCCAAGTTGGAGTAAAGAAAAGTAGAACTGGATGTCAGGCTCCATCAGCCTCATTATTTCAGAGCCAGCTTTTCTGGGTGACTCAGTGGGACTGAAAATGCATGTTTATGCCAGTTAATAGCCACCCTGTGACACCAACTCAGATGATATCAAATGCTTTTTTGTTCTCTGGAATTGTTCACATCACCTATTTATATCTCCTCTTGTTATTTATGTTTGGTTTTGTCTTAAAAATTTTTGCTGAGCTGGAATTGACTTGCTTCTTCGCCCCAGATCTGTTCGTTCACACTTTTTTCCTTCTTTCAGATATACAGAAAGAGTTTTTTTAACTTTATTCTTTGACTAAGGAAATTCAGGTCTTACCTATTTTCAGCTACTTGCCCAATTCATGATGTCACAGTGTGCAAGAGTACAAGTTGAGAATTTGAGAAAGTAAGGTTTTAATCCTATTATAGTGATTATATAATTCATTCTGTATGTATATACAAACAGATGATTACATAGACATATGTAGATGACTACATAGTCATTTCAGGTGAAACTGTGTATATACATGCTATATATATATATACATGCTATATTTGCTGCTGAGCTCTGGTACCCATAAAGCACTTGACCAGAAGAGTGTATTTATGAAAGACTTAACATTCTTCACATAAGTATCAAATGCAATAAAATACATTGTTCGAGACCTACAAAGATCAAAAGAGAAAGAAGGGAGAAAAAGAGCTTTTAAAAAAGCTGAAATAGCAGCAAAAAAACCAAAACAGAAAAAGGAGATCATTGGGAGACCTCTGTCCCAGTGGATGCCATGGGGTTTTTTTCAGAGAAGCTCTAGGAGTAGGAATCTATGTTGTAATATGAACTTCAGCCATGCTGTAGCCCAGTGCCTCCAGTGAGCACGAAGCTCTACATGGCTGGAGGGAAGGTGGAGATGAGATCTGGAGAATGGTTGTGTAACTGCAGGTGAGGGGAGGGAAGAAACTCTTGAGCCACCACCAGTGCTTTTGCCTCTCCCAGTAACACGCTGCAGTCGGGTGGTGTTTTCCTGTGTGCACGTGTGCTCACCTCTGCTCGGTCCTCTACCTCAGCTGGGTGATGATCTCCCAGGGCCCAGCTCCCATCAGCAGTTGCTTAGCAATAATTAAAAATAAACCAACAAGCAGTGAACTCTCTTCACATCCAGGGGCTGTCCATCAAAGCTGCCCCCCAGCTCTTGCTTATACATCCCGGGGGTAGGAGAAGAGCAAGAAAGGGTTGGTTAGTTTTGATCCTGACTGCTGTGAGGTAAGAAGTGCAGAGAGATAGGGAAGGAGCTAGGAAATTATTTTATGTGGATAAGTATCAAAATATCTAACAAGCTGGAACAAAAAATGCCAAAAAATTGGCTTTGCTTCCCCAAGAATGGACTTCAGCTGTCCCTTCCAGTGTGGCTCCCTGTTGCCCTGGTCCCAGTGGCTGCCATGGGATTGGGTTGTGGGATTCCTCAGGGGAGCCCTGCCAGTTGTGTTGGAAAGCTGTCAGGAAGCAGAATCTTTCTGGAGGAGGCAACTAGAGAAGAGAAAAGACTTTCCCAGTTGTAGTGGTGGGTAAGTCTCAGAGCCGGTAAAAAATTTCAGTCTCGAGAAAGCAAAATGAAATTCTTTAGCAGCTAGTTTATTTTAGTTTTTCTTTTCTTGCTCTGCTTCGTGACAGAACTTCAAATAATTATGTTGATTTATGATTACAGGTATTTTAAAGCTGTAGTATGCTGAAACAAAGCAATGCCAGCTTATTGTTTCTGGCCCTATCCAATTATACAATTGAGTTTAGGCATGTAATAATGTTACAACAGAAATATCCATCATGATGGATTGAATTTCATGAAGTACAACACGAGAATATTTATAGTTCCATTCTTAAAGCCACTTTTGAGTCAGAATATGCCTCCCTGGCATTTAAAAACAGGCAAAAATCTGGAACTTTTTTTGGTCCATCCCCAAACCTGCCACAACCCATTGCCTACACAGGGAGGGCTGTAGGTTGATGGTAAGCAGAAAATGATAAAATAGTGTAATTATTTCCGCTAGAAAATGGGAATCCGGCGTTATTTGTACAGTAAAACAAAGTCATTATTTGGCTATGCCAGAGTAATGAAACAATAAAGATCATACTTAATTTAAGTATCAACTCCAAAGAGACTTCTTGCTTTTCCTCTACCATTTTGACTATTAAAACAAATTTGCATTGCTTGTCTAGGTTCCCAATGTGTTTTAGTGAGCAGAGTGGGCAAAGCCTCCCCTCCTCCCAGCTCTGTTTAAATGTAGACCTTTGGCATTCCAGAAATCTGACCTTGTTTGTAGGGAATGGCTCATTTTTCTATAATGTAATATGAAGCACTCTTGTGTTTTGATTCCATGAACTAGAGAGTTTAATGTTCCAGCTTGCTATGATAAGGATATGATCTGGTTGAGATAGAAACACTAAAGGAAATTAGCTATTGTACTATTCTTTAACATATTGTTTGCCTAGCAGTTTCATTTAGAATCATTTGGAATAATCTTGGAGTACCTTTTTCAAAGGATTCTTTTTTTTTCCTTGCTCGCCTTTTTTTTTTTTCCCCTTGTTGTTGGCCCGGATAAAAAGTGGGGCTTTAAGATATTTCTCCTAAAATAAATGTGAGGCCGCCTCATTTATAGTCAGCATGCCTTGATTACTTGCAGACATGCTGGAAATTTACATGCGCTTTTCTCCATTATAAAACACTGATCTGTTCAGATCATTAGCTCCCTCATGACTAGAGTTTGGCAGCAAGCCAAGGCAGGCTAAATCTGTAGCTGTAAATCGTGAGTTGAAATAGCAGAAAGTGGATTTGTAACTTAAAAAGTGTAAACAGTTTGGAAAATGAAGTAATTTTAGAGTATGATTGATTGCCTTAAGATTGCACTTTAAATTAGCCCAGGGTCTCCACTGCAGATATAGGCACTAACTGCTCATTATATATTTTCACTTTTCTTTGGAACAATAGCATTGTTGGTAGGCTTCGAAACAATGTATGCTTCTCCTGGAGTGACCTTTGAGGAAATGAATAGTTTTATTGTGTGTCCATTACTTTGCCTGAAACAACATTTTTGAGTTATTAATTTGCTGTGGTCTATAAATAAAGGAATCAAAATGCAAAGCAGCTGTATTATGCTGCATGTAGTTCATCAAACTTGTGCTTAAACACCACTGTTTGAAATTGATAATGCACTATATAAATGATTTTCTTTCCCTCTGAAAAATAATTAATGTTTTTTGTAGCCTGTAGTTCCTGGAGAATGGTCCTTGAATCCTGTAGAAGCAAAAATTATTTTTTTTAGCACAAACAACTGGTGAATGTTCTGGGGGACTGGCACAGTGCATTCACCTTTTCAAGGACCCTGTTTCACTTAATTGTGTAGTTGAGAGTTAGAAATGCACTGACAGGGTGTCTGGAATAAGAAATGTGGGAGCTGTTTGGTCGGTACTGTTACTCTCTCATCTCCACATAGATGCTGAGTGTGTTGGTGCTCTCAGCACCGATCTGGGATAGGAGCAGCACCCTGGTCAGGATGAGTACGTAGCGGGTAATCCATAAAGCTGTTGATGGAAGAACCATGTGCCCTGCAATATCTGGTGTCTTGTGAGCTCTGGCTGTTTGCAAATGGTGGCTGAAACCACTTGCTACTCTGTCCCAAAGAGATATAAACCCCATTGATAATGTTCCTGCCTTCCCGGGCAGTGTGATATCTGAAGTCACAAAGGTCTCTGGTGTGGAACAACACCTCAGTGTAACTTTGTGGGTGTGGGCACATAACTTACATGTATGTACTAAGCATATACATTGTGTGCAGCCAGGGCTGGTGCCTCCTGCCCTTGACCGTGCTAGAAATTAGGAATGTAAAGCTATTAAACTGACATTAGCAGTGGTTACTAATCCAAATCAATAACTGTGCCTGCTTGAAAAGAATATGTAATAAAAACTCAGAATTTTGTACCAGGGTGTGTTTTTCATCTCTCTCCTTGTCCTAGATTTGGTATCTAGCATTCAGTAGATACACAGCTCTGTTTTGTCATTCTTCTGGAAGCTCCTTTCCCAGCGAGTATTTTTCCCAGTGTTATCACCGCTCCTTGATCTGCTTCCCTTTCTCCCTCCACGTTTGAAATGAAGATTTTGCACTTGTGAAAGAAGTATGGCTGAGAGGTCTGAGCACAGGTCTGGGAGCCAGGACCTGCTGAGTGCTAAGCTCAGTGACTCATTCAGTGGCCTTAAGCAAGTCAGAACATCTCCTGTGAGATTATTTCATATGTAAAACAGGCGAAATAATACTTATCTATCTACCTGCCTCATAGGAATACCCTGAGGACTAATTAGCGTCCATTAAGGGCTTTGAAATAGACAGTGCTATCTATTATTAGAGCAGGTTCCAGACTACTAGATAGTGTGTTAGGATTGTTTGCTACTCGGGAGCCCTCCTCTCTGCTGGATGTGGGACCCAAGCTCATCAGGAGCAGAGCACAAGCCACCTGGTGTTTTCCAGCTCTGCTGGGCCCTTCCTATTCAGATTCACTGGAGGCTTGTTGCTCTCACCAAAAACTTGGAACCAGAGTTTGCTGAGAGAAAGGAGTGGGAGGATGCTTGCTTGTTCTCCTCAGCTCATAGGCATAACTTGTCCTGAAATCCTTTCTCACCCTGCCTGCACCTGAGGCCTTTTCAGATAATTCAGGTAGCACGGCTTCTCTGCTTTTCCAGGAATGGTTTCCTGGTCATGCAGAAGAGGAAGAGAAACCCTGTATTAGTTCTCAGGAGAAGCGTGGGGCTGGGCTGGTAGGTTCCCATCGCAGGAAGCCCTTTCTCATTCAAAAGGCCGTTCCTCTTTCTTGAAGAGCAAATGCTTATATTCTTTCCCTTCACTAGATGACAGACTCCTCTGCAAAGTCCTTAGAAGGCAAAATCTAATTTTGGGTATAAGATACTAACCTCTGCAGGTGTGTGCCTGCTGAAGTCTAGGAGTCTTTTCATCATCATAACAAGGAAGGTTCTCATCTGACCGGCAGCTCCTTTTGTTCCCTGATGCATCTTCTCTCACCATATACTTTTGTACCTTTTAGAGATGCCATAATAATCTAGTTCAAAGGACCCAGCCCTGTTCTTACTGAAGCCCACAAGCCTGGTCTTTCTACCAGTGAGACTAGGACTCAGTCCAAATTCACTGGAGAGAAGCTTTATTTCTCTCCATTTGCTCCTCACGTGTCTCTCAGGCCATGAGTAATTTGCAGCGAGACAGGAAAGCCTGTGTGAAATTTTCCAAGGGAATTTTCTCCATTTTAATAACATTAATGAAATTGCTTAACACTTCATCAGCTTTTTCAGCGTATGTTGCTGGGACTTTGATGCATTCTGCTTTTTCTTCAGTACCAGAAAACCCTTACCTTAGAAATGGGACTGAGGGCTTGTATGGGCATTTAGACCCACAACTGATCCTTAGAGCTGCAGAAACCTTTTTGGCACAGGTATTGGTAGGTACCATTTTGAGGAGGCTTTCTGCACCTCCTCTTCTGCCTGCAGGAAGGGGAAGGGATCAGGAGCAATTGTCCCACAAGCTCTCACATGCCTGCGACTAATTGTTTTCCCACAGAAATGAGGCTGTGTCACAGAAAGACCTAGTGATATGACCTTGGTCACACATGAAGGCCCTGGCACTGCTGAACTTCAGCGCAGTTGGTCTGTCCATCTTACCCTGCATATCACTCATGTTTTGGCCCTTGTATCCTAGACAGAGGAATATACCAACTCCCTTTTCCTTTAGACCTCCTTTCTATTCCTCCTTTTCACCTTGAGTCTACTTTGTTGTGATGCAGGATAGGATTAAATGAGCAACCACAGACTTACTCATATACATGTAAGAGCTTTTAAAGCTACATCTGGTTTGTTTTCCAGAGCAGCAGTTTGGGTGTTATTTGGTGCAACATGAGAAGCTCAGTTAGCAGGTGAGAGTTCCCAAGTGTCTGGCGGAGTGTGGTGCAGGGCACTTGGGTCAGTGACCTGGTTTTGGCAACTCCCACGTGGCCTTTCCTCAGGACAGTCTTCATGTTAAGTTTCATCTCGTGACTGGGAAGGAGGGGAACCTGACTAAGGGTCTGTGGGGCAATTAGTATGTGCTACATTGGGATGAGATAGTGGACAGCAAATTCTTGGAAAAATATAAATGACACTAGCATTTTTGTTGGTGGTATTGTTTGTTTTTTTTAAAGAAATGGCATCATGCTAATTCTAATTCTTTGCCACTCATGGATTTCAGCATTGTTGCACTCTGATGATAATACAAGTTTATCTCTAGAATTCTTTAACTGCGGTTTTTATTTCCCAGCTTGACTTCTTTTTCTCTTCTTGTCTTTGATTGGCTTCCAAAAAAGTTATTAACATGTTGCAAAACAAATACAAGGGGCCACTGAAGCTTATTAAAAATGGTTTCTTTTGTTCATATCTGGCAGTTGACAAATTGTCTTGTGCTCTATCTTATCTGCTCCCGTGTGAAAGGTTACATGAGAAAATGGCTGCAAATAAATTGCTATTGAATGTTGTTGAAGACCAAGCATACAGCTTCTCTATTAAGGACCTCTTTTAAAGCTGTCTATTCAGGCTCCCCCCTGCATGTCTCTCTAACACTTGTCTGTTATATTATGTTTGGCACAGAAGGAAACATTAAATAGAAAAGCAACGTCTGACTGTGGTGTTTCTAGACCCTATTATCCCTCTGTCAAATGTCCACATGAGAAGGGTACAATTTTTGTCCATATTGATGATAATTTTTGAAGGTTTTACTAACTGTCTTCAGAGTGAAATGCTAGAAACAAGTGAAATTGAAAAGCATATTTTTGCAGCTTTGGAAATCTTAACTTAAATCAGTGTAATGAGACGCACTCAGTAAAATGTAATTATTCTCACTTCTCCATGTGTCAAAGAAATCAGCAGTATGGTTAGGGAGCGGAGGGTTACAGTGAGCTTGTTATTTTTATACAGAGCCAGATACTGCTTGTGTGTAGTAAATTGTAAATAGTAGATAATGCAGTTTTTATGTGTACTAAATACCCTGCAAGAATTAACAGGGTTGTTACTTCATTAAGGGTTTCAAAGAGGGCATAAACGTCAGAAGCAGAGTTCAACTGTTTAAATCACTGGACCATTTCCACCCTCCGCCCCTCGTGTCACAGCTCTGGGACCGGCAGCTTCTGCCGCTGCTATTTCAAGGAGGGCGCAGTTCCTCTGAATTTTCAGAATGATAGTGAAAGGGCCCCGTGTGAGACACCAAAATAAGGCGTTTGACTCATGCTTCGGAGTGCAGTGGAAAATGAAGGCGGTTGATTCTGCCGCATGGAAGAGGTGGTGAAACAGTCCCTATAAGTAAGGCTGAGTTTGCTTCTCTCTCATTTGTCTTTGGATGGTGCATGGAGGTGAAAGAGAAGATGGCAGAAGACCTGGTTACTCTGATATTAAGACCAATAACACAGTTTAACTCTCAGTGACTTTCCACTGCTTTTCAGGTTTTCGTGCCTTTAAAATTTTCCCACACAAGCATGGATTTGCCATGGGCCTCTTCAGGGCAGAAGGCAAATAACAGACCACAAATTTAAAATTCATCAGTCCAGACAATATCTTGAGAAAAAAAACCAGTTCAGTCCTGAGCTCTGGATCGGGGAAGCTGTTGCATCTTTGAGCGTGTTGTTCCAGCGATTAATTATCATCGCTGTGCAAATGTGTGCCCTTTTCTTGCCAGGGGCTCTCGTTGCGTGTTTCTCTGCGAGAGGAGACTTTTTCATTCCCCAGTATTTTCTCTGTGCAGTACTGCACTTCAGAAAGGGAGACCAAGACACATAATCATAGAAATAATAATAATGATACAGATGATGAGAAGGTGCTGTAGGGCAAGTTAGTGGATGTGACCCCCCTCACAGAGGTGCTGTAGGGGATGTGTAACTTCAGCCTCAGCAGCAGTGGAGGTACTTGTGTTTGTAGCATAACCCCCATGCTCAAGTATCTGCAGAATCAGGCTTTATGTGTAAGTACTGAAGCGTAGTTCAGTGGTATGTTGGATGGTGTTCAGAGATTGCTGAAAACGGTGCATTAAATAGCACTTTGAATTGCAAAGTGCTGGTTCAGTTTTGTCTATGAGAATGATAACACTTATTATCTGATTGTTCCCTGCGCAAATCTCACCTCAGGAAAAATTAAATTATGTTTGAATTCAGCTAAAGCAAAGTATATCATTATTTCCTTTCGTTATTAAAAGGGATTTTTACTGTTTGTTTGTTAAAACTGAAGCAGCTGCCATGTTAGAGCCTTAGATGATTTAAAAGCAAATACAGAGGCAGAGCCATTTACGGTACAATTGGCTTGTTTAATGTGATTTAATTCCTCTTCTTGGCTTCGTCATATTACCAAATTATGTTTTTAGCTCCCCTCCCCTTTTTAATTCTTTCTTCTTTTTGTTATCAGCAGAATTGAAGCTGCTTATCAGTAACCACGACAACCAGGATAAATACTTGTTTTAAAGCTGATGCACATTCAACCTGAATGGTCCACATGACCCAGAACATTCAAGAGGACAGGCAGCATGTGCTCCCTTCTACAATCAATCTCCCCCTTCCCCCCATCTCCATCTGCTTTAGAAAGCTAATAGGGCAGTTTAAAAACCTTTTATATCAGAGTGGTTTTCTGTAGCCATCCGTGGCTGTTTGGACATGGGCTGGCCCACGCCTGTGACCTGAGGACTAAGGAGAGAAGGAAATTTTGGGAGGCAGGGAGATGGTTGCACAGCCAAGCACTGAACTTGGCCACATCCCCCAGCACTGTCTTGTTCTCCTTGTGCTCCTCCAGCCATTGTCACAGCAGTCCCCTGCCCTTGGCAGGAGGGGGAACTGCTACTTTGAAAACCTTTCCTAAAGGAGAAAGATAATCCAAGCTGGGCAGCAGCTAAATAAAATGAAGGAGTGACTGGAATTGTGCAGGACAGGGAAAATGGTTGTGGCAGGAGAGAAACCTCAACACAGACCAGCCTGGTCTGTCTCCTGTCCCTGGTGGAGGCAGGTGGGCTGGCTGGAGTGGCCAGGGACGGTCACCTCACTGCTAGGGAAACTTAGGGATCTCTCACTTACCCAGAAATCCCCCAGCAAGAATTTCTGCTCTCTCCCTTGATCTCTAAGTTGCTTGATGCTGTAGAATAAATCCTTTAAGCTCTCTCTGTCTCAGTTTCTCTCTCTGTGTAATGGGGATAATAATTTTTACTCATCTCCATAAAGCAGTTTGAGGTGTGTGGATGGACGGGTTATATAAAAGCTGGAAATGACGATTGTCAGTCACTCTTCTTTTGAGTCTAGAAACACCTCATAAGGTTTATGAGGCACTTCCTAAAGCGCAGGAGGATCTTGGGAGTGCAGGGTTGGAGCTGCAGATATGAGGAGCTGAATATAGGATTAGGGTCTGAAAAAAGATGCGGAATGCCTGGTTGGAAACTTTTTCAATATTAAATTTCTTTCATCTTTTTCAAAAATTGGATTTATGATTTGAATTTGAAGTTATTTAGCCAGATAAATATTATAGAAGATTTGATTATATAGACATACTGTCAGTCATCGATCAACATACTTGGTTTTGTCCCTGTTAAGTAGGAGTAGAACAACTCAGATCCAAATAACCAAGTGTAAAATGTTCTTCAACCATGTACTTTAAGTACATATTATACGGTGCTGTCTTTTTTCTTTTTTTTAATGACTGTATTGCTGTTCAGTTGAACAGTAGTTTCAATCTCCAGTAGATTTGTAAGTATTCTCTTTCTTTCAAATGTTAAACTAATCTTAGGAATTCTTTGAACGTCTGATGCTCTGCTGGCACTGTGACAGAAAGCAGAGGGCTGGGGAAGTGGCACAAAATTCTGAGAATTAGTTCTGTCTCCTCCTTAAAAGGGGAGAAATATCTGACACATGCAGAAAGACTGCACATTTTATTCTCAATATTGGCAGAAATGGCTTTTTGCCTTTTGATCAGTGTAAAAGCAAAATCAGGCAAGCAAACGTCCATGTCAGAATTACAGGCAACTTGTTAACATCATCATTATCTGGTAAACATAAATGTAATCACTCTGTTCCGTATCCTGCGACACACGTTGCCTTTGTTCTTGATTGCATTAGCATTCAAATAGAGGGGGGTTCTCAAAGCAGGGATGAGTAGAATGGGTCCTGCCAGCAGAGCGGTATCCCTGTTGTGTCAATAATTCACTCAAATTTATTTAAACCCAAAGCCACAGATTTCCTGTCCCATCTCATGTGGCTAAATCATTACTGTATTTGCATTTATCTGTGAGAGAAATATGATTCTAAGATTAATATTTTTGGATCTTGTGATTAATTAGCCAGCTGAGGCACACCGAGTGGCTTTACTAGCGTGAATAAAGACCATGGGAATGAAAAGGCAGGGTGTATTGGAAGAGCTGTGTCTGAGAAGTCTTCCCTAACCACTGGAGAGAGAGTGGATTGATGTGCTAGAGCATGCATTGGGATGATGATAATGATGGTGGTGATGATGATGGTGATTGTGATGATGCAGCTACCTGAGGTCCTCAGTTATTACTCCCGATTCACAGCAGCCTGGTGCAAAGGGACATGGATTCCTACTGCAGTTCTGAGCCTTGTGTCTGCACAAAGAATTCAGTGTGAGAAGTGGTCAGGTCGGGAGCCAGGCATAATTCTCCCATGAAGGTTATTTCATTGGGAGAGCTATCCTTTCTAGCATGGGAGTACCCAGAGGAGTAGGTGATGATTGTCACTGCTTCTTGGCCAGCTGCAGTTATCTGGGCAGTTTGGAGGTGTTTGGCAGGTTATAGCCCGTTTGTCATATGGGAAGGTGTTCTCATTGCATCATTCCTCTTAAAGATTCGGAGATCATAAAGACCCAGTTTCTTCGTCCTCCTTATGGTTACTCTTTCATTGTTCTCCTATTTCTGTTGCATTTTTGAGAGGTTCAGGTTTTATGTGGTTGTGTGGTAAGTTCGTTTCTGTCTGCTGGAAACTGCTGTCTCCCTTTGGGGTTTTATTGGAATGGGCAGCTCTGAGCTGTGCGGTGCCTGTCTGACCTGCAGTTGTGGATTTTGAAGGGTCTTTGCCTCATCTACACCCGTGTTCTCATGCCCATACTGCAGAAAGTCATTGCCAGAGGAGCAGAACAAGAGAAGGAGAGCTAGATCTTAAGAGCTGGAAGAGCCAAGGACCATTGCTACAGATGAGATTGACCTTTTTGATTTTGATGGCAAACGTATCAGCTGGGAGGGGATATTTTAGCATGCATTTGGAGCACCACTTTAGCATAGGGCAGACTGCTTTGTCACTTAGGTGGAATTCATTTCACTCACTTAATTTGATCTTCAAGTTAAGCTTCTAGACTAAGCTGGTTGTCATTGATGGGAAAGTAGCAGCTCCAAGAGAGCGAGTCGATCCATGTCTTAGAAAACAGTATGTTGAAAGGAGATCTCTGAGTACAGAGGGATCTGCACAACTGCTGTAGATTAAAACTCTGTTACTAAATGAAGTGAGTGCCGTCATGTGTGTTCCACTGGGTTGCTGAGGGTCTTGGGAGGGCAGTGACACCTCAGCACTGCCCTGCAACAGTGAGGAGATGTGCCCTGTTGGGAGTCACAGCCATGCCCATTCAGCACAGCTCACCTCACCCTTCCCAGTCCCTCCAGACATTGAGATTCATCCTCCCTTGCCTCCGTATCTGCAGCATATTGATGATATGGTCAAGGCCATGCATACAAGCAATGGTAAGCTAATTATGATATGTGAGTCCTCTGGGAGACCCCCTTAGTAAGTGAGGGTAATGAAAGAAGGCAGAGTGGTGAGGGCATGGTGTGGGAGAGGAGCCTGACGGACACAGCCCTGCAACTTCCTTCATTTTCGCTCTGTATTCCAAATATCTCCCTTGCTCAATTTGCTACCCACACACCAAAGCATTGTCCCATTTTATCTGGTTCCCCTGATACTTCCATTGCTTATCTTATGAAGATCTGTGTCAACATTTATCAAAACAAATGGCAAGCCTGGGACCTTTTAAGTAGTTTTTTTAGTTAATAAAACCAATCTTCTACTTCTGTTATGTTTAAAGTACATTATCTTTTTATTACAAACTCTCTACAGCTCTGTCTGTTTTCCTTCTTGGCAATTTCATGACTGCTCCAGTTGATTGCTGTATGGAGAATTACAAAATCATTAAGGGTGGGGTTTTACCAGCTGACTTACAGTACAAGCCATTTCTCAAAATAACCACAACAGTGCAATACTGATGTGTAATTTACGTCACAGTATGTTTTTATGAAATAGTTTGTGGCTTATTCATTTAGATTTAGAACTGAATATCTCCTCTCTCGCTTTTTAATCAAGCTTTCTTTTTTCCTTTTTTTTTTTGGTACTTTTTAATATTTTCCACTGCAAGGCTTGGCTTGCCTCCAACTTACCAGCTACAGCGAGGAGGAAAAAATTGATTTTTTTTTCTGTTTTTTTTTTCTTTTCCCTGTAGTTTAACTGCAAGTGTGTTTTCCCCTTTGATGTATACATTTGTGTTAACTGCCTCAGAAGAGATGGTAGATTTGTGGTAGAATGTATTGCACAAAGGTAGAGCAGAGAATTGATAAAAGAGATGCAAAAGTTTGGATTTTCAAACCATACCCAGCAAGTGAGGCCATTTAGCCCCCTGTTCTAGTACATTTCCTTTTTAAAAATTACTTTCTGTATAATGTCGTGTAATTAGAACAGGAAATCATTGAGTAACTGTGAGAAGAAAAAGAGCACTTAAACTGAAAAGAAATTTACCTTCTGAGAAATTATATTCACAAATTTTTTGTGTGGTTTTTTTTTTCCCCTTCCCATTACCAGGCTGGTAATGATAGTAACAGATGTACAGACCCTTATCTGTATCATTGTTCTGCTTGTGTTTTCTGGGAGGGGGTGAGGGGGAAATCGTTTTCACATATACAAAAAATGAATGGACAGAAAATGGGAAAAGCCTAATTGCAAAAAATATTCTGTGTCACAACAGAGTAGCAATTACATTGAAACTTCAATATAATTATCAATAACAGTCGAGCCTGGAAGGGTGCCAGGCGCATAAAGTTGGTGCTCAGCCTTTATGTGGTTGCTAGGAGCACGGTGAAAAGTATAAAGCTTAGAGAAAGGAATGTCTAATGTAATAAAGTAACAGAAGGTAGCATAAATCATTGTGAGAGCAGTTCATATTGACATTATTTTACTTAAATTGGGTCGAAACTAGACATTTAGTCTTACAAGAGGCACAAATTCATATTTCTTCTGCAGGAATAACTCTGTGCTTTCTGGGAAGAAGTGGAGTGTGCTTTCCTAGCACCAGCCTCGTACATATTTGGAATCTTTTAAGCAAAAATCTTTAAATGTTTGTTTCTGTTGGCATCCAAATGCATTTGCACTAATACGATTAAAAGAACTAAAGGGCAAAATACTTGGCAGCTTTTGCAGTTGAGGTAATTAGGTACAGGAAGGAACATGCATAGTTTTTCCATCAAGCTCTATAAAATCCTGGTGTGAAGGTCTTTTTAAAGAAAAAAATGCTTACTGATGTTGAGGGTAGATTATGGCAGTTAGCAATAACATTATAGGCTGATGTTTCTGAAATAAGCAAACAAAAAGCATGTTACAGTTTTGTATTTGTCTTCTCTCTCTGTAAATATTTCTGGCTCTAGATGGATTTGTTAGGAATTCGTGCTTTCAGCAGGCTTGATTTTTTTTTCTTTTGGGGCATTTAATTGTCTTGCCTTACATATTAAAAATGGTTGTGCTGATTTGAAAAGTCAGTTCTTGCATAGATTCATTGTGTTTGGCATTTCATGCATCTCTTACTTACAAAGACAACTTGAAGAACATGTAATCCAACATAAATGCCAGGCTGTGCCAAATCCCAGCTCTCTTTACCCCTCACAAAGGGAACTGTTGGATTACATCTATGCATATATAGTCAGTGCTTGGAAGGCAGGGATGGAACCTTGCTTCCTAATTACAGTTTCTGTTTTCAGCCTGAAATATAAAAATAAATCAAAATTTGACATTGGAGGGGGTTATTAAACCGCACAATTACGATATAAGCATGGGATTAGAGTAATTTCACTTGAGCCTTACAAGCAGCATACTGTAGGTATTATCTTTTACCATGTTCTGTCTGTTGAAGCTCAAATGAAATTCAGAAATACAGCATCTCCATTTTCTAATAGCTCAGTTTAATATTTTTAGAAATTATGTTGTTTTTCTTAATTTTAAAGGAATGTGATCCACATTTTGAGCTCTCCTTCTCCTAAGAGTAAATTCTTCCTGATCATATTTATGAAAAATACTCAGCAATATTCCTTAAGCCTGCCATTAAATGGCATGTGTTAGGTTTTGCTAGAAGGAAAAAATAGTTCTTCTCTGGGCTTGCATTTTATTAGGGATTGGTCTTCTTTGATTTCTCTCTTCTCATGTGGGCGTGGTTGAGGAAAAGTCTTTGTTCCAGGAACACTTTGTTTGTCTTTCACTAAACAAATCTTCAGTTTATTCAGCCTTTGTTCATTCTTAGATGTATCTATTGAACCTAGAGTGAAAAAGGAAAAGAAGCAAATGCATCATAAAGTACTCATTGGAGTTGCACAAGCTTGTATAAGAGTGAGCCTGTAAAAAATGACTTGATTTTAATTTATGCCAAGGGTTTGAGTTAAGTCGTCAGTTGTCAGGGGTACAAAGTTTGTGTAATTCTGGGCAGGGACTTACAGCACATTTGTCTAGAAACTAATGGTTTACTACAAAGGCACGTGGGACATACATTTATATACACCCTGTTTAAAAAGCTGACCACATCCTGGCGTAAGAAAAGTGCTGTCAGATCAACAGATTCAGCTCACCGCTATCTACACAAAGGTATAAAGTAGTAATAACTGTCAGACAGGCGTACGTGAAACTCTCACAGGAGCTAAAGGACGGATCATGTGCTTGTTAATTCCTAGAACAGTTTTCCTGATCTGATTTTTAGTTTCCTAATAAAGAAGAGAGAGCCTTATTCTCAGGAGCAGTGGGCTCAATCGTGCTGTTGTGTAGGCTTATGGGATACTTGTTGAAACAAAGAAAAGCATGACCACATCCTTATTGACCAAAAGAGGGTTTAGAGGCCATAAATTTTATTTTCTTAGAAAAGTAATGTCAATGCTGTTTTCCAAAATGTGTTACTCTGACTTTTTTTTTTCTTTTTTTTTACACAAATCATTTTATCTCCTCACCTACATCAGGATAGTGAGGAGAGTTCTGAGTTTTTGGAAGTGATGACTTTCAGGAGCTGTGCTTGTAAAAACAGTACTTCACAAGTGCGTCTGCTGTGTTGGGTTTTTTTTGCAGCATTGCATTTGTCTGCAGTGATGACATTCTAGGTGATATATCTGCTTCCAGAGACTTCTTAAAATTTAGCCTTTTATGTGTCAACATTTCCATTGCCTCACACAAATCTAGATGGGTTGTGCAATCGTATTTAGTTGGGGAGAACTGATTTGACATTTCTCTGCATGTCTGAAGTGGTTTTTACTCCAAGGGTAAGAGTGATGATTTCAGGATTGGTAGTGGGATTAAATAGTAGACCTTTTGTCTTTGGCAGAAGAAGTAGCTGAGTTATTCAGTAATCAGAGTACAGCAGAAAAGGTAAAGTGAATGTTCTTGCTTTGCCTTCATTGGCATACTTGGAAAGACATGCTCTGTTACTGTCCCTGAGGAGATAAATGAGTATAAGAAGTGCTGGTGAGTACTGGGTGCATACCTGGAGATGAGAAATTTCTCATGTTTACATCTCTGGTTGGGTTTTTTTGCTCTTGTGTTTCCTGGTGGTTGTCATATGATGACACTTGATTGTGATATTGCAAAATCTGACAACTTTTTACGTAATATGATGTAAAACCTGGAGGAATGGAAGGGTCTGAGCTCTAGATTGCTTTTTATTTTGAGCCCAGATTTCGGCAGTATAAGCTGTTCTAAAATTCACTTGCTCATTATGCTCTGTAGGTGTTTTATTGAGTCCTGCTGCATTTGCAGTTGATATGAGGAAGGTAACTTCCACCTGTTGGGGTTTAGCATCAATGACCAGGTCAAACCAGCCCACCTCTCTGGCCAAGGGGCCCTGCGGTAGTACCAGTACTGGGTACTTCAAAGGAAAGTTAATAGCTGTCTGCTTTGGGTCTTGTGTATTATTATTTTTAAAAGATGTTGGCTGTTGTAAACATGAGTGCAGTAAAGCTGTGTGGGGAACTGAGTGAAAATGACAGATAATATTTGTATCAAAGCAGCCAAGTTGGCAAAGTATGGAGAACACTTTTATTCAGGCCCTTGGCCAGCTTCTGCAGAGCAGTGTTTTCTTGCTCATCCAGGTAATCCTTGTGAGTAAGCATGGGAGAACTGAACCAAAAGCTAGAAAATAAGCTGTTATAATAAACTTCCTTTAAATTTCTATTTTTAACCTTTTTTTCCAAACCCACTGTGCTATAAAAGATAGGCCTTGAGAAAAGACTGAACTGGGGGCTGTGCATTTTCTGAGATACTTGTATTACAGCTCTTGTTTTTGATTTTCCTGACATACTAAGAGTGGGGTTTTTTCTGTTTTTCCAGGTGAGGATGATGAAGATTCAAACCTGCTAATCCTCAGCTACCCCCAGTACTGTCGCTACCGGTCCATGCTAAAGCGCATTCAGGACAAGCCTTCCTCAATACTAACAGACCAGTTTGTTCTCGCCCTTGGAGGCATTGCAGTAACAAGCAAGAACCCCCAGATCTTCTATTGTCGGGATACATTTGATCATCCTACCCTAATAGAAAATGAAAGCATATGTGATGAGTTTGGTAAGTCAAGTTACGGCTATTTTCTTTTCTTGCAAGACATTTCTCTTCTTTTTAAGATCTGATTCCTTTGAAATGAACCAATGCTATTTATGATTGAAATGTTAAGTACCAAATGCGCTCTTTCCTCTGTGAGATTTAAGGCCTCCAGCCACTGGTGATCTCAGTATTGCAGCTTGAGTTTATCACAGAGATAATGTTCACAGGTAGAGCGTGTAGCACAGTTACTTGGTATGAGTGAAAGGATACCTTGTCTGCCTTGGCAATTCATCTGCCTTATCTATTCACTTATAGCCTGTGTCTTTCCAGAAGCTTTACAAAGTGTGTTGCTTTTTTTTTAAAGTCATTGTTGGTGCAATATGCTAACAAATGCAAAATAGGAGGGAATCTGTGTGTACCCCATTGCTGTTGTGGAGCACTCACCAGCCATGTGTGTGTGTACACTCCCAGAGTCCTGTACAAATGTTTCAGCTGGGAGGGAGAACTGCAAGATTTGACACCTGATAGCAGCCAGGTGATTTCACACTTTTTGTTTTTGGTGTCAGATCCCCCAAGGACAGCGGATGTGCTGTGAATATGTGGCAGAATGCACATTGTGTAGATGACACCCAGGGTAACTCCAGTAACAGGTCCAGTGTAGTTTCTTTAGCAGTGTACCTATGCTGTGAGAATTAAGTTTTGTTACCCATATCACCAGATGGATGAGCCCTGCAGCTAATGCTAGAAAAGTCTGTTTGTATAGTGGTGACTACACCCTTGCATGCAAGCCCCTTACATCTCTGCAAAGAAGCTCTAGTGGTCTCTTAGGGGAAGTTTCTGATTATGTGTTTAACATACAAGAATGAGAGGAAAGGGCTTCAACGATTCCAGTGATGGGAGAGTTATCTCCCTATTTTTCCAAATTCAAGCACGCTAGCTTTGAGCTTTGAGCTTTGTGCCCTGTTCAGGCTGTTATACTGGCAGAGAAACACTGACCCAGCCAGTGGCATTGGGGCATTTTGTGCTGCTCTGCCACTCCATTCCCAACAAGCAGACAAGATCCTTCCTCACGTGGTGTTGCCACTGGACCACATGACTGCTGGGAGTAGCTTTAGTTTTGTGCTGTCAAGCTTCTTCAGGATCAGGCCCAAACTGTCAAGTCTGCTCACACTCACACAAAACATTACAGGCTTTGAATGAACAACGAATAAAAGTGTTGGTTGCTCTTAGGGGGTGGTGAAAAAAAATGAATGAAATGCCCTGGAAGTTTAGTCCAATAACACAATAGTATCATGTTGATTTTTATTTACTCTGAGCTCCAGCTCAGAATATAAAGTTCAGTTTTAATTGACTCTCCTTTTTATATGGGAAAGGTTATTTTAGGCTTGAAGGCGTTTGATGAGCCTACCATCTGCTTTCTGTGCAGTATTTTATTCAGGGTCATTCCTTGATTACAGGTTTGTTGAAATAGTTGGATCCATAATGTAAGTGTATCATGGATTATTAGTAATAGATGAATCAAAAGATGTGGAGTGATGCAGAAACTACGCTTAGTGAACCATAGCAAGTGCTTTGTTCAGTCTCTGAAAGCAAACTATGCCATTCTCTTGACCTTTGCAAGGCAATTATCTCATTATCAAACCAGAGCCACAGAAATCTTAAGTTCAGAAATTAATAATGTGTATTTAAAATGTAGTTCAGTTTAAGAAGCAGATTTTTTAAAATTCCTATTAAAAAAATGAAAACACAAAAAAATTCTACTGTTTAAAAGTATTTCTTATGAAAATAATGATGTGGTAAAACTTGAAAACCCTGCTGTGCTAAGAAGGAAAAACAGGCCAGTGTATGGTTCCATATCTGTATTGCGAAATGTATGGTGTCAGTTATACTATTTTCGTTGAGGACAACAAGCAAAATACTATTTTATCCACTTCTTTGCTGGCAGGACAACAAAATGTACAAACAGTTTACATTGATATCATGTAGATTGATGTCACATATAGAAAGTGATGACTGTGAAGGCTAAACAGAGACAGGGTGGAACAGCAGAAAAATTGATTACTATAAGGCACTGGTATTTATCAGTCAAATCTGAGGGAATGCCAGATTACAGAAATGTGACTAAAATTCTGAAAAGGTGTTTATAAGGAGATCCAGACACATTTAATTTGAAGGTTATTTCTTACCTTGCAAATGAAAGAAGGCTGATGAAGGAGCAAGACTGAAGTGTGTATTTCACCATTGCCTAAAATTCTCCCAACTCTAAAGTGAATACAAAATTTGGAAAGGACAGTCTATTGATGTCTTTATGTGAGAAGCACTGGTTTATGATATGGATGCTGGGTCTTCTTCAAAAACATTGCTGCTGGGGACAGTGTTACATGCTCTCTGCATGTTGGAGTACTGTGCAACAGATACAGCATGTCACGAGTGAGACCCCAGAAACACCTTTGCAAAGAGCCCCAGCGTGTAAGCTGTTGTCCTTGTTAGGCAGTTTTCATAGAGAGAAATGTTTTTCCAGGAAACATTCTCTTTACTTTCATTATAGATTTATAACAAAAAACATTTTGTTCAGCTTTTGATTTCTTCTCATATTCCCTGTCTATTTGTCCCTCTTGTGTAGGTTTTAATACACACACACAAAAAGGCAGGAAACAAAGAAAATTTAAGTTTAGTGTTGTTTTGGTGTGGGACTTTTTAAAGTAGAAGATACGTGTAGATGCTGTGTGTGAGCTCCCACAGATATGGCTGGAAGAGATGCTGCCATGCTTTGGACAGTCCTGTGTGGATGTTCTCTGTGCTTCCACAGAGCTTCTCTAAGGCTTAGGCTGTGCCAAACTTCCCCTCCAGCTTCAGCTTGGGCTACCACAGGCAGTGCTGCTGTTGACACCACATCTGCCTGTGCCTCCCTCTGTCCTGCCTGTGCACTGCTGGATGGCATCTGCCCAAGGGGTTTGGGCTGGAATATTCAGGACTGATTTTCTTGCACGGTCCTTTTCTGATTCTCCTGTGTCTCGGTTCAGTGTGCCCCCACATCCCATCTAGGAGGCTGCTGGAGAAGCAGGCTGCTGAGGAAACAGCTCAGCAGCTGGGAGGCTCAGACATTTGCATCTATCTCATTGCAGCCTGCCAGGGAAGAAGGGCTTGCTCTCCATTTACAGAGGAGAGACTGCTGTGAGTGGGAAGCCTCCTGCTCCCATTCTTGTTGATATAACTACTGATGAGTTAATCTAACCGCCTTGGAGGGTTCCCCTTCAGAATGCAAATAGGCTCTAAGGCTTGCTTCTGCTCAGAAAGCAGAAGACATAAACCATGCATGGATGTCTTGATAGCCCAGGTTCATGGCTGTGACCACAGTCAGGCTGTACACTTATTCCCCTCCTGAAATAAGAGCAACCAGAGGTCCTCACTAGCATGAAACAGCCCAGGTGGATAATGAAATGAACGATGAAAATGAACAATTCATTTCTCTTCAACTCAAGTCATTTTTCAAAATCCTTCTCATTTATCAGCTTCTGGCATTACTGTTACTGAATAACTTTTTAAAATGCTTGTAATTTACTGGCATCTGCTGTGTGGTCATACATGCTGCAAGAGAGAAGGAATGAAAAAATAAAGTTCCTAATAATTTTCATTATAGACCAAAGAGATCAAGCTGGAGTCAAAGCTCATTGAAATAAACCTAAGTGTAAAAGGACAGTGCAGTCCCCAATTACCTCCTGTCCCCATTGCCCCAACCCAAACTTAATGACATATTGCTTGCTAGGGGAAAATTAATCTGCATTAAAAACAAAGCAAACCTCAAACCCTTCAATAAGTCATCTGTCCCTGTAAAACTGCAGAAAGCAGTTGCTCTCACTTCCAGGGCTGGCAGGGATTTGGCCAGGGTTGGGAGTGAGGGGTGACTTACCAGTCCTCCCAATCACCAAGGCAGCAATTTCAGAAGGACTTACCTCAGTCTTGTCATTGACCAGGGAAGCCATGGCAGGATAACACCAGGAAGGAGAAAGGACTTTTTAGGGATAAGCCATGTGCCAGAAAAATTGTGTGGGATGAAAGCTGATGACTTCAGGGTATAGAGTGGTACCATTTGTCCTGGTATAGCTGAAATTTGGTCTTTGTTCTCATTATGCATCTCAGTTTACAGAAGTTTGTGACTCACAGATAAAATCAGTTGTTTAGGGGAAAAACATAACAAAATAAAACTTTGGCAGGGAATGAGACTTTAAAAAAAAAAAAAAAGACGAAAGAATGTTTCCAGTCTAAATGAAATACAGTTTTCCTGTTAGTGACTTACTTTATTTGTGTGAGTCAAAGAGTCAAAGTTGGCTTTTCTTTTTAAACTAGCTTTAGTACAAAAATTATACTTAGGCCTGAATGGGTGTTTTTTAACATTTTTCAGCTGATGTAAAGCATCAGCATTATTGGTATTGACTGTTTTGGCTAACTGCAGGATAAGTTATATCAGAGAAATTCAGAAAAACCTGAAGTTTACATATAGTTTCTTCGGATTTGTTTTAATACAGATGTGATGTGAGAGTGGGATTAGTGCTCCTCTGCAAGGACTAATGTTTAAAGCATTTAGAAATGCAGTAGGAAGAGTATGGAGACTTTTTATTAGTGTGGATACTGGGACCTCCTTAGATGGAGCTTTACGGTGGCATCTCCAACAGTCTGAAAAATATGCAAATCTTTTCCAAGGTCCTGGGCAGGGTGGCTTAGCTAAATATTTCAAATTTTAGGTCTCTCAAAACAAAAACAGGACATAGCTGAAGGGGAAGTAATGATTAATGCATAATAGTGCTATATCCAATATAGATAAATGTACATTTCCTCTTCCCTCCCAACCCACCTCTGCAAACACAAGCTTTTAGCTTGAAAAAGCAAATCTGGAAGTGTTCTGGATTCTGGTCAGACTTCTTTCTTATTTTGTTAATTCAACTGTAGAGCAAGATATTAATGATCCCCAGATGTTGTTTATAATGATTGATTTTTCAGTTGTGAAAAAATACTTGCAGTTTTTTTAAACAATTGATATTTTCTAGTGTGCTCTGCAGCATTTGAATAAAATGTCTGAAGGCAGAGCTGTTTATGTGCCCAACATAATTGCTTCTGTTAAGTGATTTCTTCATTCTTAACATTTTTAGCTCTAATTGCTTTTCCCCCATACATCTAAAAATAAATATTTGCAAGTTTTGCATTCTGTCACTCATTGAAATGCATAAAATATTTGTATACTCAAAGCAAAAAGGCACTGATAAGGGGTTACATTCTGCCTTACTTGGTGGCGTAAATCCAACATAACTTGATCCACTTCTGTGGCTGTTACTCAATATTTTCACCAGTTAACCAAGGACAGAATCTCACCCAATGTTAACGTCAAGCTGTTAAGTGAACATAAGTAATGTGTAGTAAAGTAAGATAAAATACCTTCCTGTCTGCAAGAACTTCAGTAGAAACAAATGCTGCTAGCTATCTTTTTTTTTAAGTGCATTTTGACTAGTTGTAACCAGGATAAATATTAAGATGGATTATTTTTCACTTTTTAATCAAAACTCCTTTAGGAGGACACTGATTTTATTTGGGTTGCTTGTTCCTGCTGCCCTCAGGAAGGCAGCAGATGCTGAGTGGAGGGCCAGGTGCTGCGTGTGGCCATGACCCCGCTGCTTGAGGAGGTGTCAGGGCTGGAACCGTGGGGTATGTCCAGTATGGCCCGTGCTGGGACAGCTTTGGGGCTCTCATGGGGCAGGAGGTGAGATATTCTCACTCCTGCAAGCACCAGTGGCCCTTCTGAGAGCCTGGGTGTGGCACTTCTAACTTCTTTTTAATTTTTAACTTAGTGACTATAAGATGGTGTTGTGGGGTTTATATGTTTTACCCACCAGAGTTTGGCAGAGAATCAGCGTGTAGTCCCGGCAAGCAAAGGGTTTGCAAGCGAGCTGCCCTTCTGTGCCTGATGAACATAACTCATCACGTGTGTTTTGTCATCTATTACGCACATGTCTGTTTTATTGGTGTGCACTCAATAAATGATTGTAGGTATAAGTTACTAGTTCCTCCTATACAAGACTTCCACTCAAAGGCTAGTTTTACGATTCAGCTCTCAAAATCGTTTGTTGTTGCAGAGAAAAGTGAAAACCCAGCTGTGTTCATTGTACACATGAGCCATGACCATCATAGGTGTTCCCATTTCTGGACCCATCTCTTTTGCCATATGCCATTTTCCCTGGGTTTGGTGCCTCCCTTGGACCCCCAGGCCTGCCCAGGCTCTGGAGATGTCTCAGAACTTTCAGTCCACCAGCATCCCAAGCCTGGTGAGCAGCGTCCCTGAGGGGCAAAGGCTCAATAGCTGCAGCGAGCAGGGGAGACATTTGTGTCTGGGGAAGGGCCCCCATTCCCATTCCGGTACAATGGAAAAGTGAAGTGGTTTATGTCAGAATATGGTCACATTCTTCTGATTAAACCCACTCAAAAAAGACAACATTGTAATATTTTCCAATGACTGTTTATCATGAATTACGTCAGCCTTGGTTTAAATTGCTATTATTTCTCCTTAATGCTTCTTGGTGCCTGCATAATTTACAGCATTGGCATCTGTGGGACTATGAAATAACCTTTCACAACCACCATACAATAGTAAAGAACATGAAGTTTTTGTTGTTAATTATTATGGGACTCCTTTAACTTTTTTACAAAGTGACATAAAATATTGTTGAGGTATTTATGGTTAAAGCTACTTTTACGTGGATCTATTTTGCTTCTGGCTAGTTCTTAACTAAAGCAGTCATTTGTGGTTATTATGCCTAGGGAGATATTATGTCAGAACTGGTTTAAGAGTATTATTATGTATCACATGTCATATATTACATGTCAGCACTTGAGGCTGTCTTTCAATAAAAACAAATGTAATTTTAGTTAATGGTCTTTTAGGTACAGGCCATTTGTAAACTTACCTGAATTCATTTGAAGGTATACTAAAAAGCTTTGTTCTCCTGGAGCGCACTTGGGTAATTTCATTTTGGCTTCGGATGGAATTTCCAAAATATTTATCATTATTTCAATCGGAGGGTGCTGCCTCTAAAAAGCAAACAGTTTCCCAATACGGAGGTTAATGTACACATTTTAAGGAGCTGTAACTGTTACTCATTACTTTGTTTACTTTTACCCCTTTGGAGCTCACGCTTCCCAGGTTCCCCACTGGTCGGGCTGATAGGAGTATCCCAGGCAACTAAGCCACCTAATGATGATACTTCACTGTGCCGCTTAAATGAGTAGTTTATACCTTCTGGATAATCCCTGGGTGAAGTGGGGGCAGGGAGGGAGAAATTAAAGGTTGCCGGCGAGTTTTAGGTTTCCTTGAAGTTTCGTTTCAAACTTGGAAAACGCAAACAAAGCAAACTTTGAATTAATGTGTCATTCCCCTTGGTTCCAAATACTGTGCATATTTTCCAGTACTTACTTATTTAAAGCGAGAAATGAAGCATATAGGGTGTGCCAGAAAGTTTACACAAAGAATGAAAACACATAAATGACTCACGTGAACTTTTTCTGTTTGTTTTCTTTCCTTAATGCATAATTATTTAATTAATGGTAGGGGGAAAAAAAAAAGACATGACTTCTCTCTTTTCCCCCTCCCCAGTTTGTGTTTGAGCACCATAAAAATGATCAAAGCCTCTATTTGTCTGTAGTTGCATTTTTTTCCATGGGACTGCTGGTTTTGGTGACTCTATTGTAAGGAACTGAAACCCTGCTGGGCAAAAAAAATCAGTTTCTGTCCCCCGGTAAATGCACCAACTGAAGATGTGAAGATGCAAACATGAAACTAAAAAAGCAAGCAAAGAGCAGGGTGAGCATTTCGTGTGTTGCTAAGGTGAAATTTAATAAGGGGAACATAAAATGGAGCTAAACTTGCCTGGATGCCGTGAGATTTTTAATATTAGGCAGCATGCTTGATTTCCCTGGAAATGAGTGAGCAATCTGAATTTAGAGTTGTTTGGCAGGGGGAGGGGGTGTTTCGTTCTCTTTTTCAATCAAGGGCATTTCACAATCCGATTGCATGTGAAAGGGGAATCTATCATTACGTAAGAATGTAACAAACTTTTCCGTTTAATGAATGAATATTAGGTATTTTGAGAGCCCATAAAAGATGGTAAAGGAGAGAGACAAGGCTGACGTCTTAGAGATTTTAATAAAGATTGAAGTTAGTAGTGAAAAGGTCAAAGTGCCATTTGTTGAGCCCCTGCTTCTGGCATGGTTTCAAAGCTCGCAGTGCTGACTGGGGGGCTGTGATGTGTGTTAATGAACAGTTGTGGCACTTAACTGAGATCATGGGTTGGTCACATGAATATATATAAAAGATATGAGTGAACATTTTTCCCCCTTTTTGCAGCAGTTTGGTTGTTGGAAGGACTAAACAATTAAAAGAAATGTTTGAATTGTTTGAACACCACATTAAGTCCCCCTAGTCTGTAAGGAAAATGAGCTATGAATAATAGAATACTGCTCCAGTTAAATATAGTTATTCAAAATTGTTTTTAGCTACAGATGTTATGCCATTTTAGAAACTTAGACTAAATAATGTCAGATCTTGTTTGCTTTTTTAGTATGTTATTCATTTATTGGGAAATTCAAAATTTAAAACAGCTGGGAAAGGGTTTGGTGTTCACTAAGTAATCTTGAAATGTGTACATTTCAGACTTACTCTTACAGAGCTGTTTAGAAATGACTGAATTGTATATTATAGTTATAAAGTTCTGTAAATATGCTCTACCATGTAGATGACAGGGAAACATGAAATGGGAAAATGAGATAATTCTGGAGCCAAATTTTGTGTATTACGGACTGGATAAAACAACAAATGGCCTTCTCAGTTCAAATAATTTGTAACTTTCCAGGAACGTGCATGGATGTTATGAACAGTATGTCTAAAATAGCAGCAGAAAATAATGTTCTTTCTCCTTTAATTCTCCCTTTGATGTTTATGTCAAAACGAAGGAGTTAATTTATCTAAGAGTTTCACTGCATGAGTTGGACTGTACAAAACCAATCATGTAGAAATAATAGACTACCATTGGAAGTGCTGTACTATTGCAGTTTTAATAGCTCTTCAGTTCTGCTCAACAATTAGTCCATACATTTTATAGCTGTGTCTTTAAGAAACTGGCACACTCAGCAAAATCACAGTAATTGGGAGATGATGCAATGTGAAGAGAAATCAGAGTAAGAAAATTAATTGAAAATAGTGTTTTGTTCAGGTTTGGGTTTGTTTTCTTTTAAAATTTTAAACACTGCAGTAGTAGTTGCTGGTGGGTGAGACTTCTGCAGAATTTAAATTCCATGTGACTGGGTTTTTGTGAATTTGCTTTTAAATCAAATTGCAAAAGAGGAAAAATAGGTCATTAAAATTCTTGCTATAGTTTTCTCTCTCTGAAATCAAGTGAGGGTGTTTAGGGGAATCCAGAGCAGGGCATTTTCTCTCTATTGACCTGAGTGCTGTCTGACTAAGTTCTCATTACCTGTCAGTACCTTCGTAAACCTGATCAGACAGATCACGGACAGTATGGAATTAATTTATCATTTACACAAACAGCTTAAAATACTTCAGCAATCCCTTTTTGCTTGTGCCCACTGGAGAAAGCAGGGAGGCTTTGCAGTGTGAGCATCCATCTTCCCAGTGGTAGCCAGCAGATGCTGGTAGTTTCTTCCTAGAACCTAGTTTTTATGCATAAGTACAGAAATTAAGGCAAATTTGAAGGAAAAAAAAAACTAAACAAAGCATCGATTTTTTTTAATGTTTATCATTGACAATTGCAACCTTGTAGTGTTTTTTTAATTGATTTATTGTCCATTATGGTCAAAAGGCAAGTGAAGCAGTGATAGTTTATATTTCAGCTAAAGTTTGGGCCTTGATATTAGATACAGGTGTATCTTGGGCTTTTAGTGACCAGCCAAGCATTTCCATGTGCCTCAGGGCAGCTGTATTGGTCTTAATGCCATAAATTACTTGAAGGTAATGATAGATAACCAATTGACTAGGGTAGGAGAGCAAACCCAGTTCTTAGACTAATAAGCAGAGGAATAGAAAGAAGAAAAAGAGAGGTGTTACTGCTGCTGCATCTAATGCTAGAGGAAATCATTATCAGCCCCCTAAGAGCTAACATTTTTGGTGAGCCAGTCAAATGATGATGGCTTTCTGCAAAAAGGATGATACAATTTCATGGGATAACTGCACTACTAATACTTGAATGTATTATTCTGAACTATGGGCTGTAGAGGAACTTGGAAGAGCAGGAAGAGTTTATTAGGGAGATTTTTCCCTCGTTTCAGCCTTGTGCCCCATTCTGATGCCCATGCTTTGCACATTATATGGACAGGGTTAAGGAAGGACCCAGAAAGCAATTCATGGTACAGAAAACCTGCTTTTAAGTGAAAGACTAAAGAATGTCAATCCATTGAGTGCACAGAGGAGAAGATGAGAATCACAGGCTGTTAGTGCTTCCATGAGGAGAAGACCTGTGACAGGAGAGGTCTCTGTAATTTGGCAGACAGACACATAACAGGACCCCGTGTTTCAAAGTGGAGGCAGCTAAATTAATGCTGAAACTAAGGCACAATTATCTAGCAGTGAGGGGTAATTAACCATGGGAACAACTTAGCTAGGAGTAGCTTAGGTTCTTTATTACTTGAATCCTTTAAATCAAGACCGATTTCCAAAGGACATGATCCTTACTCAAGGAAGTCTTCTTCCAGCAGTCACTCTCTTACGTAGGCAGTATCTGTAGAATGTAAACAAGGGCTAATATCCCACTAATTCCTTCTGGCCTTAAAACTTTATCAGTATTAGTACGTGTAATTTGTAGCATCTGGACCAGTAAAGGCTACACTGTGCTGGATCTTTTGTCCTTAGACAATAAAACAAACTCTCCAAAAAATTTGCTTGCACTCCTAATTAGACAAGGCAGAGCTTTGCATCTGCTCTGTGAACTGAAGACTGAAGAATAGGAGTATGGAGGAAGCTGGTGTGTTACGAGCTAAACATGATGGTCTTCACTGATTCAAGGTGGTGGTTGATGCCCTGTATCCTCTTTGCTCTCCTTACCACCAGGAGCAGTTTCCTGTTCTCTGTCAGGTAGATCAGCTCAGGGAGAATTTTAGGTCCATTTTGGGCTATTTTCAGTAACTTCTGCAAAGGTAATGCCCTCAAGTGAGTTACGGAAACTGTAACTCAATAACATCTCATATAAATGTGCAACAACACACTGCAAGATCATCTCCAGACCTCCAGTACCGACTCCATGAGTGTTCCCTGGTGTCCTTCACAGATATCTCCAGTCACCTTACCTTTTTGTGTAATAGCTTTAAAGAGCATGTTAATTAAAAAGCAGGTATTAGCAACAAGTGAATAGTAGAAGAGAATGAATTTATTTGAAATCAGCAGTTTCAGGCCACAGAAAGGGTAAGAGAATATGTGAAGTGGCTAATGGTGATCATCCTGCTAATATGGTGACATTCACAGGCACTGCCACTGCTTCAGCAGGGAGGTACTGTGCGACCTTCCAGCTCTGTCATCTCCCTCCTGTGTTTCACCCTGGATTTGCAACTCTGGGAGAAGTTAAACTCCCAGTGAAAAACAGCTCTTTGGTGTGGGGTGGCACTTTTACTTTAAGTAGGTGTTGATGATTCTACTTCTCACTTGGTTGATTAAATAAATCCCTTCATCTTCAAGTCTTACAAACCTCAGCTGAACTTGAGTTGGGCCTGTATCCCATTACATACTTTTACAGAGGTAGAGCACAAGTCTGAAAAATGGAAAGGGTTATACCCAGGCTCTTGAGCAGCCCTTAGCTCAGAATACTAGGTTCAAAATTAGCAGTATAGTTGCCCTTGTTCTTTTATAGCATCCTGATTTTGCAATGAACCATAATCGCTCCACTGATTTACCAAAAAATGGTGGTTCTTCAGGGGGTTTTTGGTGCTGGTTGTTTTGAAAGGCAGCCTGTAATTAAGATGAGTACATGTACATTGGGAATGTTTAGTTATGGTAGAGATGGGATTGTTATAAAACAAAACCCCCCTAAAAATTACCTAGCTGCAAATCCTTGCAGTTACTTAGTTTAGAAGTTTAAGTCAATTTATGGAAGTCTGTGTTTACTGTCTTTAGAGCTTGATCATGACATTGGAATGTATTTTGGAAAAAAAAGACCCCATAAAATGAAATCCACATTTATGGGTAAGGAGCACAGAGCACTTAGGATCAGCTGTGAGACTACAGTGTCTCTTTGAAGTGCGGCAAAGAGGAGTCCTTGCTGGTGCCCTGTTGGGTTTAGAAGGCAGTGAATTGATACACCCAGTATGTTCTAACACTGTGACAGCAGCTGGACCCAATGCCTTTAATTTCATGAAAACGTGGACCATGATATCCCAAAGACAGCAGTCAAAAGATAAAACCAAATCTGAAGTACTTAATTTAAAATAAAACTTTATAATAAAGTCAGGTCTGCTAAGATGCTGCTTTTGTGCTGTGCTGCATGTGAGTAATCTGGGTGACTCATCTAGCCTCTGACATGCTGCAGCCATCAACATTCCCAGCCACGAGTGTTGCCCTTCATAAAGGAAATATCCTATTTTTGGTATGGCAATGTCCTCAGTTTTAAAGAATTTTCCTCTTTTAAAGTGCTCAGACAATTAATGCCTCATGCATGTATTCAACAATAGTTGCCTAGCAACCATCAGAAATATTCGGGAGAGCAAAGGAAGCTGAGATGAATGAGCAGTAACATCAGCTCCCATTTCAGGTGAGCTGGAGGAGGTGCCAGGGCTGCGCTGGCCGGGTCCAAGCATGCAGATCCACAAAAACCGAATGGTCCCGAAGTGGCAGAAATGAGCTCCAACTGGAGCATCAGCCACACACAGAGATGAGATGGGCTGTGCAGCCAGAAGTGCTTGCAGGGGGCTGCAGTTGGTTGGGCTTTTGCAGCTTCAGAAACCTGGGCCAAAATGATGAACAGTGGTTAAAGTAAATTATAGAAGGCCAACAGACACTCCTGAATGGCTGAGGAAAGTTTTGCCACCTTGTCTTCTATTCCATCTGCAGCTAGAGAATGAGTGAGGTTTCCCCTTCCTTTGGTGGAAACGTTTGGTCATAGATCCAAGCTCCAGGAAAACCCCTTGCACGGGGATTGGCTCCAGCCCTTCTCTTGCATTGCCACCTGGTTCCCACTCCTTCTCATTTTGCATTTTAATTCTAGCACAACTTTTACCTCACAGGAGGTTTTCTCACTCTACTGAGTTAAAATCTTGATGCCTTTTTTAGCACTGGAAGATGCTAATGAATGGAGTGGAAATCTTTTCCACAGTAACAGCCCACAGCCACTACATGCCTGTTTGGATTTTGGTCTTTTTTTCTTTTTAACTTTTTTTTTCATCAGAAAGGTGGAAGCAAAATTCTTGGTCTAGGATTGGAAGGACTGAATTTCATCCTGTGGGAGCTAACTCTGTCACAGTAGAGCTGCTGTGGTCATCTCCTGTGCCTGTCCCTTTCTCTGAATGAGGTTTGGTGGTGCTCCACAGTCTCACCAGTGGCTGTACCACTGCAGCAGCTCAGGGAGCTCCATGCTCAGTGTTCCAGGGCTTTGGGACCCACTTGCATCCCAAGTTCAGTGGGGTGCACTGTCTTGTCCAAACCATTTGAGTTTTAGTCTGCAGAAATATATTCAGTTCGTTTCTTTTCATCAGACATGTTAAAATTAAAGAGCCTGATAGTTGCCTGTTAGGGTTGCTCAGAACGTTTTTGACTGCCTGCCCCGATTTGAGGGAAGTTATGAAAATCTGACATTCTCCTGATGGATAGAAAAACCGGATTTATGATCATCTCTACTTCAAAGGTAAAGGTTAAGAACAAGATTAGGATCTCTTTTCCACTCATGTAAATCCACAGGAGTCAATTACTTTGGATTGACAGTGATGTGATTTAGATCAGAATCTGGCATTAAAGCTTTTTGGGGTTTGCTCTTATACCCATCGACTTCAGTGCCACTTGACTGCTGACTCTTTGCTTTTGGTATGTGGTGGTGGTATTTGCATATGGAAGTGCCTCAGGGGCCCCACATAAAACACTGGTTCACTAGCTTTAGTGGGATTTTTTAGATTAGATGTTAAAATGTTGAAATCAAAATATGTAGGAGGTGGTCGAGACGTATCAGACACACAATGGTAATCAGAATAATGCGATTTTTGAGGTCAATATCTCATGACTTAGCTGAAAAAAAATCCCTTATGTATCTTGGAGGTCTGAGGCTTTTACTCTTTCTGATTATAACAGGCATTTATTTCTGGCCTTGATGGCTGATGAGATATCAAACTTAAAATATGCCATGATCCTATAGTCTAGTAGTGCTTTCTGGCACTGGTCAGTGACTAAATATAGCCAGTTTTGAACTGCTGTGATAAACCTGGAAATAATGTTCAGCAGAAAATTCTCAGACAATTCCATAGACAAATGTGGAATATGAAATTACTTTTCTGGATTGCATCTGGTTCGTACTGTATATGTTTTTTTCCCCTGTCTCTCTCATCCCCTAGTTTTCCAACTGTTATCCTACAAATACTTTGTGGTACAGATAAATCTTAACTAAGGCATCTCAGTGGTTCATGTTGGTTCATGCTAAAGCAACAAATAACATAAAGGAGTTTTAAACCCCAGCTATTTCATGCATTCCTTTTGGCTTTGTAAACCATTTTGCTTTGTTTTTACAAAAAGAAGGTGTATTTAAAAAAAAAAAAAAGGCATGCATTTCCAAAAATCACTGATTGTCTTCTAACTGGCATAGTCCAGAACATGCAGATTCTTGCATTGTATTATGGGATTAGTGGTATTCATCTGTCATGCATAATGTGAAGGTGATAGTTGGGGAGGAAAAGAGCCTTTTTGAAAGGATTGGGGTTTTTTGTTTGGGTTTATTTGGGTTTTTTTAATGATTTATCTACATACTCACATTTGTTTTCTTTTTCCTTTTTTCTTTTTTTTTTTAAACTTCTACCAGGCTATGTTTAATTTCAAGATAGTGTCTTTGCTAGAAAGATAATCAAATTTAATGTCTTCCACAACTTCTTCATATGCATGACTGCATAAAGCTTGTGTAACAGTTTATTATTATAAAATTAGTATAGCATAGCATAGAGCAAACTGGGCCCCTGGCCAGATGAACTAGACAATGAATAGTTATATAAGGTTTTGAAGCACATGTATTAGAACACAAGCGCCCTGTATTTTCTTCTCAATTGTCTGCTGTTTGTTAATGTTTCCCTTTCAACGTGATTGCATCTCAATTTAATAGCACTTGCCATTTCAGGGTTTACTGTGCCAGCACTCACATAGTTACATCCCCTCTGTGCTGCAAAGCCTGCATGTATATTAAAACTGAACTAGGCATGGTTGGTTAATGGGTACTTTGAGAGATGTGCACTTATAGAATTAAGTGATGTATGTAATTGTTAATTTTGTGTTAACAAGTTTGAAAAATGTGTTTCACCAATAATTGTAATGCTCCATTCTGTGCAAAGTGTGACATTTTAATTCTTGTTGAACGGTTTCCTACCTCTGCTCTGTGTTTTTGTGGCAGGGTATTATTTTGCAATCAAGATAAAAGCATTATTTATTAAAGTCCTAAAATATTACATTACTGGAAGTTTTAAACTGCAGATCAATCTTCTCTTTCATAAAAGCATCTCATTGATTTTATTTTTTTTAATTGGTCTTTGAATTTAAACTTAAGTTGCACATTATGGATTACATATGATTCCAGAAGCAGAGGGATGTTTCAGTGGAGACTTGATGCCATTTTAAAGGCAACGACGTACCTGTCACAGAACTGTGGGAAAGGCTTGCTTTTGGCATATGCAGCTTTGGGACTGTCAGATCCCAGCCTGCTGCATTTTTGGCACAGGGAGCCCATTGACTTGGGCTGTGGGAAACCTACATTCAGCACTATCGGTCCTTGTGTCTTTTTCTGTGCCTCCAAAGGAACTTCTGTTAGAGACTTCACATCTTTGGGAGTCAATTAACAACTCCTTCATGTTTTCAGTGAGGCAGGACAGCCTTTCTCTGGTGAGATGCTGCTCAGTACCCACTGGCTGCAGTAGCCCAGGTGTCCCTTGGTGGAAGAGTGACACTTCCACCTGCCTTCAGGGTGCTGGATTTATTTGCCTTCTGTGTGTCATCCAAACAGCCCAGAAGTCTGGATTCCCCTACTACCTATTGCTTCAGTCCTCCTATTCTTCAGTTCCTCACCTTTTGCCTCCCCTCTGCAGGGTCCCATCCCCATCCTGGTTCCTCTTTGTTACACCAGGGCAATGCCATTTCTCCCGTGGCAGCCCTTGGTGACGCATTCATGCCGCTGGAGATGCGAGACCAAAGGCTGCCTTACTCCCTTTTGTGGTGAATAAATTATTTCTTCCACCCCTAGTAGGCCTAGCTACAAAACTGCACAAAGCAAGGCTCGCATTTCTCTTCCAGCTAGCAGGGGTTTGCTTCATTTGGACATTCTGTGTCATCCCATCAGTGGAGTCTCACCTCGTGCAGCCTTACTGGTTGTCAACCAGTGAGGGAAGGCTGCTGAGAAGGGGGGACCATCTCCATCCCCCACGGAGTTCAGGAGAGGCTCTGTCTAGGATATGACTTCCCAGTAAAGCAAGATTTTCTTATTTGCCAGTAAGATAAAGAAAGGACAGGATGGGAGGAGCATAATAGGCTCAAAACACAATAAAAATAGCAAAGGAAACAAACAGTTTGTGCCTAATTTGAAACCAACTGATCTCC
This sequence comes from Campylorhamphus procurvoides, assembly GCA_013396655.1. Taxonomy (NCBI): domain Eukaryota; kingdom Metazoa; phylum Chordata; class Aves; order Passeriformes; family Dendrocolaptidae; genus Campylorhamphus; species Campylorhamphus procurvoides. The sequence goes on along the minus strand of WBMV01007114.1, from coordinate 88,966 downwards.
ATGGTGATTGCAACAAATCTGCTATGTTTGACTGTTTAGTGAAGACAAAGGTTAGAAATAAGAGCTCACCAGCCATGCTGGACCATTTGAATGAACATTAGAGCAGGAATATTGATACCTTCCTAATGACGGAGTCACCGTGTGAAGGTGCCAAGGGGAGTTCTGCAAATAATCTCATTGAAACTCCAGAGGATTCAAGTGTCTTCCTTCATCATGCATCTTCAGAAAAATCAGCTTGTACAAATTTCCTAGAATTTTTGTTTTCAACAGTGCTGTTCTGTGGAAAAGAGTCCACAACGCTGTGGCTTCCGACAAAAATAGCATATGAGAAGACCTTCAGCGACCAGGCAGTAAGCTGGAAACCTTAGATAAGTAATAGAACTAATAGCCTTGCCACAGTAAATAATAGGACTGTGGCTCCCCAAAAACTCTTGATTGGCATTGTCTCAGAGTAAATCCTTAATGTGAAATAGCAGCCAGAGATAAAATTTCAGTCTTAATTTACAGATATTTGAGACACAGGAAGAAGGGACTGCATTAATCCTTACCAAAGAAGAAATTCCTGTTCATGGTAGTCCAAAATACTGTCATGTGATGAGTCAGAAAGTTTTTATTGTTCAAGTCTTCAGAGTTTAGGGCTACTAGCTTTTGGCATGCAGACTGGGCAAAAAGCATTTGCAAATCAATTCATCTCCTCCTGCTGAGGCCATTGGCAACAGAAAGCTTCCTATTTGCAGTAGGTGTGTTTGAGTTTCTATTTTTAAAAAAGAATTTTAGAGGGGAGATTATACTTATCCTTAGTCATAATGAAAAGATCTTCAGAGGCAGCTGATGAAGACATTCAGAGTGTTACACTACACCAAGATTTAGAGTTTCTTGAGTAAATATTGACCAATTTGACCTTTGCTTTTCCTCAGTCAATATTTATCTCTTGGGACAATGAATCTTCATATTCACCTTAGATGAAGTCCAAGTCTGCTTAATAGTATGCTTGGAAATTCAGGAGAGGTGATGATTTGTCATGGTGCTACTTTTATCTGTTTAAAATTAGATATACAAAAGGTTTGGCCACTCATTTCACTTCGTCAGGTTTCCTAAACAAAGCAACCACAGGTCACAGCTGATGAGGACGCTTCTAGGAAAAACTTAAATCTGTCAGCAGGCAGAATGGGTCAGTCTGGGAGTGGAGCAATCTCTTTATTGGAAATGAGGATGAGGATTCCTGTGCAATGTCAGAGCCCTTCCAAACACTGTCAGGAGGAGGGGACTCACCGAAATTAGTCAATCAAATTCTTTCTGTGTATTTCATGAAGTAAAGAAAATAAGTTTTTGAGCTTTCTGAACCTACCACAGCCTTCCAGCAGCCTAAGCCCACAGAGCACATCACCAGGTATTGTGCAGAAGGCACTGCCCAAGAGACCAGTCTGCAGGCAGAGGGGACAGTGGCTGGCCAGAGGTCCCACCCTGTCCCTGAGATACGGATTTGGGAGTGGGCGAGCTGTGACACAGCCAGGTGATGCTGGACACAGTGGCCAGTTGGGTCCCTTTTGTGGTTGCCTTTTGCAGGTTGCTATTAAAGTTACTGCCCAGCCCCTGCCATCACTGCTTGTCCTGTTATGTCCCCCTGGCTGGGGAGCCGGGGTTGGAAACCCTGTGGGCTCCCTATGGCATGAGAGACAGGATTCAGAAACCAGGAGTGAAGAGCAAATAGTGTGGCCCTGACCAAGCCCTGTCAAAGAGAACTGTACTATCCTTTTTATTATTTCAGTAGCAATTTCAGTATTTGGGGGCCCTGGCTTAGACTGAAGCTGAGACACAGCCTTACCCTGAGAATTGGGGTTGCTGAGGCAGCACGTGTGGCTGGAGCCAGTGGGTCGGGATCCCTGCACAGACAGTCGTGGCACCTCCCTGCTCCTGCCTTGCCCAGGTGCACCATGCCATCCTTCAGTGTCCCACAGCATCCCCGCCCGCTGCTGGCACCAGCCTCCTCTTGCCAATGGGGATGGCATTTCAGGGTAGAAAGTGCAATTTACTGTGCTTGTGAGAGTTGCTGCTCTTGTGAGAGCCAGAGCAACTGGAAAGTGCTGTTCAGGCGGCAGAGAAAGGCGGAGCCTTGCAAATATCTGCTTATGCAAATCAAATCATTTGTCTTCTGAAATGTTCATTTCGCCTTTTCCCTGATTATATTTTCTGAATTGCCATATGTACTTCTTGTGATATTTCAGTCTTGTCAAATTAAGAAGCAAAGGCCTTGTAATTAACTTAGGATATATACCAAATAAAGTAATGTTTGTCATTTTTACAGTGTAATCAGTCAATAATATTACAGGTAGCCTGTAAGTTTAAAGAAAAAAAAGTCCAAACCTGTTTTTGTAACCTTATAACTATCAAAGGTATTTGTTTGGGGAGAAGGTATTGAGAAAGAAGAGAATTTTAAAATTGCACAATTACAGTTAAAAAAACAGGGCAGGCAACGTCATGCATTTCTGAAGAGCATGCTGTTTAATTTTATAGTAACAGTATTTTAAGAATGCTGACGGTACGCAGGAAGGCAGTGAATAATTCTTATTGCAAAACCCTGATGGTTTGTTGTGTTCAAAATGCTAAGACTTAATCAGCCCTCAATTTCTCTTAGGAAGAACAGGACATTTGAAAAAAAAAAGAAATAGCCGGCTGAAGCAGTAGTGATTTATCAAAGCAGCATTCAAATATAATAAAGGTTTGGCATTCTTACTTAGGATGGGCTGGAAAATGCATTTGTTTTCATGTACCTTTTTTTTTTTCCTGATGTGCCTGATTGACTTGTTTTAATACCGGTGTTATTTACATTTCAGGGATGGGCCTCTATTATGCAGGAAATTGTCCAAACCCCTACAGCTGTATTTTAAATTGAAATGATTTTTTTTATGAAGTGATTGTGCAGACTTAATTTAGTAATCTATTATTAAATATATAGTTTCAGGCTGTATAAAGTCTTTATATAGAATGAAAATGGGCACATATGAAGATCTAGGTTATATATACACCTGGTTCTGTATATTAAATCTTTTACATATGTTGTCCATTTTCAGAAACAAATAAACTGCTGCTTTTGAAAACTCAGCTTCTCTTCCATATTAGGGAATTCTGCAGACTCCCTATGTTCCTTAGCTTCAGTATAATGCTAAATCAGTTTGTACATTAGTCTATTTTTAGTTATGAATGAACTTTATGGAGTGCAGTGCGCAGAGTGATTTCAGAGATTCTCGCTCATAAAACGCGCGTGTCACGCGCCGCAATTACAGCTGTAAACATTATGCAAGCTCTGGGCTTCCAGGGGCCCGAGCCCTGAAATTTCCAGGAGGGAGAAGCACCCCCTCCTCACCGTTTTGTACCAAATATTAACGCGAGTAGTAAATCTCATGGCATGAAATCGGGTTAAAGTGTGTGACCTTGGCTGCGGCTGCCTGGCGTGGCAGCAGGGGGACACTAGAGGGCAACTGAGAGTTTGCTTAAAACCAGCCAAGCTGGAGATGGTTTTAATATCAACTAAGTGTTTAAAACTCGGGGAGGATTTATTTTCCTGTCTGCAGATTTCACATATGTAACCCCGGAGTTTCCATTGACAGCAAATAATAATAGGACTGGAGTTCTTCTGGGGGGAAATGCAGCAGCAGCGGGTCCGAAGCCTGCTTTTGCCCAAATAAGGCTTTTTTTGCAGACCCCATGTGTTAGATAATGATCAACTGACAGTCGGTCATGAGTTAATAATGCTGGATGCTGAAATATGCATACCATGTGGTATACAACAGTTCTGCGGGGAGAGACAAACACGGCTATAATTAGACATCTGAAACACAAGGAAGTGTGTAAATTGTTTAATAGTCCTCCACTTAATTCACTCAGATAATTTCCTAAGAACTAGTATTGACTGCAAAAGAATATTGCACAATCCACTGCATATTTAGTTTAAACCCTGCCCTTCTCAGATAAATTTATGGATACAGCTCAGTTTTATTTGGATTTTTCTGAGTGCTAGAGATTTACTGGGGCTGTAACACAGAGATGTGCTCAGTTTTGTTTGTGTTGATATTTGGGATGATTACACTGAGTCCACGGGGTTTGCACTCATTTAATCTGGGCACATGATCTTACAATCGGGGCTTTAAACCCAGCGATTTTTGTGTGTTTGGGAGTTATACAGATTCCCTTTCTACTCATACCCAACCTCACAAAATTACCAGAGTTCCCCCAGTGTGTTTTACCGGTGGCAAAGCGCAGCCCGCTCCTGTGCCCAGCAGTTCTGGGCAGCATCACCTGTGCACCCCAGCGTTCGAGCCCTGTGCCAGGTGCCCGCAGCTCTCCCAGGGTGCAGAGGCTTTGTTCCAAGCTGTCTGCAGAAGCAGAGCTGTTTCTGAACCTCTGAATTATTCGTGTGTGCACTGTGATGGGCAGCCTGGCGAGCCAAGTGCTGCTGGTGAAGTTGGTGATGACCCAGAGATGTGAATGAAGCAGAGCTTAGGCTGTGGCTGCTGCTCCTGCCTCCACCTAATGCCTCGTGTAGTCCTTGCTGTGGTGGCAGCTGAATGTAGGCATCAAAAGGGGGAGCTTATTCTGGAGTTTCTGCTTGTCACTTCACTAATATCTTCATGCAGGTTGATTATGCCTAACAAATTTTGATTACTTTGCAGTGCAGTGATCAAGTGCAAAGGGGAAAAAAAAGGAAAGAAAATTATAATATTCTTACACTAAAAAAAAATATATAATCAGTTACAAATCATAAATGCAAGAGATTATTTAAATAATTTATTTGTCATTTGCACATTACGCACAACTCAATGATCATTGCATCCTACCTGCCCTTGTCATTCCCAAAAGCAAGGTCTTGGAAAGCTGTCCATTTTATCCTTCTGGCACAAATTTCTGCCTGTTTATATTCATACACAATGTCCATCAGTCAATTAGCCCATCTCATCTGTCTATCTACGTGGATACTGGTTACGTATCTATTGTATTTCCGAGGTATGTAGGTCACGTCTCCATTGGGTACTGCTGACTCTGCTAGACAGCAATTACACAAACGCTGGCTTTTACTGGAGAGAAAAAGAAACACTGCGAGGAAAGCCGCCTTAAGATTTGCCTTTCGTTTTCTAAAGCCCTCTAATGGGAAGTCTACCTTGAGTGTTCTGATGAGTTTTGATCAGACAGGCTGACTTCCATGGGTTTGCTCTGTATTTTCACTTCTTGCTGCCCTGCTTGCATTGCTTTTGTCTTGGCTATTATTACATAATCTGTTAGAGCCCATTCACTTTCCTTTCTTTGCTTGTTTTCTTTTTTTTTTTAACCCAGACCATTCTGAGAAGTCAGACCTGCACTTCTTGAGTATTGCTGTGACCCTCCCACAGAAACTGAAGCCCCTGTCTGCTGGGTGCAGCTTCCTAGGAGGTGACCTTTGGGGATGGAGGGCTTCCAGGCTAGAGACTGACTGCAGATTTCTGAGGGAAAGGGAAACCTGATGAACCCATGTCTGATCCTCTGATGGTGCCCAAGCACATGGTGTTTCATGATGAGATAGGACGATTTCTTTGTTCAGGGCTTGAGTGCTTCTTTCCCACTAGTGACAGAGAGAGCCGTGCTGGCTTGGTTGTGCTCGATACTTAACACAGGCTCAGCCTCAAAGATGTGAATAGCCCCAGTGAGGTCATCAGAGGTCTTTCCATGTGCCAGGTCTTTATAAGCTGGGAATGTACTTTGCTGAATCAAGGCTACAGCCCTTCATGTTCCTTGTCCTGCATAGCTCAGTACTTCACTGTGTTTGATCCTCTACTCATGCAGTTTCTCACCAGAAGAACCACTGAGTCATCTAATCTGGTATGAACCCCAAGCAGTGGCTCATCAGCCAAAATTGCTGGCAAATGCTTTCATCCAGTTCACCACCTTTTTTGTGAAGGAGAGGGGAAACAGCTGTTTGAGTGAGGAGCACAGCCAGACAGCTGGACGCCTGCTCCGTGCATCCAGCCAGGCTGCTGAGCCACCCGCAGTGCCGGGCTCTCCTGGCAGCAGCACGGACCCTGCCCTCACAGGGGCACCCAGACCCTCTCGGATGTCTTGGCCCTCAAGACCCTCACATTGCATGTGTTTCTTCCTGCACTGTGCGCACCAGTTTGTGTCTGGCTGAGGCATTTTCCTGAAAGGTCTCGAGGAAGCTGGTCATACACGTGCCTCCATATTCTGGCATGAGATCATGGTATGGGGACTGCAGTGCCCAGGCATGCCTGGTTATGCCTGCTCGCTTCTGAGTGCCGGCTTTTTCTCACCTTTGAGGCTCTCATATTACCTGGTGAAGTCACTCCTCAGTCATTTTTGCTCAAACCCAGCACAGCTTGAGTTATGCAGACCCCCTTGAAGGCAGACATCCTGTTGGCCATGGCATCTTCCTATCAGGGTATGTTGAATTTGCAGTGGGGAGTGGCCTGTGAAGTGTCACCCTTGGCTTGGTCAGTGGGACCTGTAATCCTTGCTTGCAGGTTTCATGCTGGAGCTGTACTGAGGAACGTTGTGTTTTCCTGGTCCATTTTTCCTTCTGATTACTCATTTGTGTGAGTCAGTCTTAGCGCTGTGCCAGTCCTTGTGTCAGTGTGAATGTTACTGTCAGGGACTTTATTTCGCTGACGAAAATTTGTTATACTAGCAAGGCCAGGAGCAACTCCTGTGGAATCCCACCAGAAGTCTTTTCATTTGATAGAAATTCCCCACTGATGCCTGCTTTTAGCTCTATCATTTAGCCAGCTCTTAATCCATTCAATATATGCTTGAATAAAATTACATAGTGCTGGTTTTTTAATCAAAGAATTATTTACTATTAAATCAGTTATCTTACTGAATGCAGGTAAGTTTCTATGCATGCAGCTAGTTTCTCTAACCAAGCTTGTAGTTTCAAAGTGTAAAATAAGGTGCTTTGTTTGTTTTTCCTTTCTGTTGTTTTAAGATCCGGTTTCTGTAAAACCAAGTCAATTGACTGGCTTTAATTATATTCTTTTGCAAGCATATCATCTGGCTTCTTTGCAAATATGGAACAAATATTTACCAAACACCTCTGCCTCTTTTTGAATCATTAGTAACAATCCTGTCATCTCTAGCCAGTAATAGACCTACACTGGATTTTTTTATTATTATTATTTTAATTTGCTCTAAGGTCTACTTGAATGTCACATATTTGTTAAGCATAGATTTTTCTCTGAAGTCTTCAGCTTCCCTTTTCAATTTACTGCACTTCATAATTTCCATCACATGTATAGATTTTGTCCAGAAAACAAAAAAACCCGAACTTTTTTCCATTTTCTTAAAACCCACATTGGTCAGCAGGATATAACAAAGCCCAAATAAACTTCCAACCATGCTGAAATGAAGAAAAAGAAACTCCAATCCTCATCCTGACTCTTGTCCCTGTCTTCCATGGAGAAAAGAAACATTCAGTGTTTGGCAAAATTGGCTAACCTGATATATGTAGTTCCTCTAACTTTTCTATTAAAAGCAATGCTAGTCTGAACTGTAATCCATGAAAAATACTACCATTTTGCTTTTTTTCTGAGATTGTCTGGTCAGGAGGGGGGTCAAAACAACAGTCTGCAGCAAGTCATATGTCTCCACATTAATCCACACAAGGAAGTGTCTGTTTCACTTATTTCCAAATGAGGAATGTTTTCCTTAGAGAGGTAGCAAATTGATTTTCCCCACATGGAGCATGGGATATCTCATTTCCAAAACAAAACTTTCAGAAATGGCTACACAAGCCCCCTCTTTCCCAGAGTGGGTTAGAAAGCAGCATGGTTCCTCACTGTTCCCTGCAAGGTTGTTCACTGCTGTGCTCTGGGGTTTCCAGGTCAGGGCTGGCGTGTTTGGTTATAAAGAATGGAATAAACAAGTGTTTGCATTTAGGAAAAGAGCAGTAAAAATAATTTTAATATTCTAGTTGTTTTATGTGCAGCTTGAGTAAGCAAGAGGTATGTGTTTGCAGAGAGGCTGTGTGACCTCCACAGCTCGATGAGAGCTTGACTTGGTGGATGCTCATCACTGACATCCATAGGTGCACTTGGGATCCTCTTGAAAGCTTCCCCAAATTCAGCTGATTCTCCTCCTTTCTAAACAAAACTCTAGGGGTTTTTTTAGCGTAGTCTCATCTTCTGCTTTATTTTACAGCCCCTTTAATTTCTGACATTTGATGCAATATTAGGTTGGTTACAACTTGCTTCTCTTCACCAGCTCAGCTTAGCAAGCCTGGCTGATAAATGCCCCAGGCCCTTCTTCTTGGACACTGTTTCCACCAGGCGAAAGTTTTTAAATAAACTTTGAGGGGTGAAAGGAAAATAAATGAAATTTAAGATCCTGAACTCAGAATGCAGAAAAGGGAATGAGGTGAAGGAGAGAAAATAAAGAGATGGAGGTGACAAGGAAATCAAGGAAGCAGCTGGGACTCCAGAAAGTATGTGAGATTAACTAACCTTTGAACAGTTTTTGAGACGGTGCTTAAATATAGCAATATGCTTTTCTTAACTTTCAGATATTGCAGAATGCCAGAAGCCCCCTAGAGGGGTAAGTGTTAAAGCCATTAAACCTGTTAACTTTCTATTCATTACATTTTAAAAGGTGCAACATGTAACCGTGATTTTCAGCCAAGAGCTAACTTTTGCCAGGCTGCTTCAGGGGTGTCCTCAGCAACCAGCTACTTGCCACCTGCTAGCAGGCATGGCCAGTTCGTGGTTTTCCTGGAGATCTGGGACCATTCTTCTCACCTTGACTTTGATGGCCAGGCACCTCCGTATGCCACCCTCAGCTTCTGTTTGGCACCTGCGTCATGAATAGCTCTGTGATCTGACACTTCCTCCCATCTCCCCCTGCCTCAGAGGGAAGGTCTCCTAGTCTGTTCAGTATTTACTGACGGTTTTGCAGCCCAGGGCCAAGGATTCTGGTATCACAGCTTTTGTGCACGTGTGTGAAAACTGGAAGGCATATGAAGGAAAAGGATTCTGGGAGGAGATGTTCTGCAAGGTGTCCTTCAGGGAGGAGAGAGTGTTGGTGCATTTAGCAGGTGTGCTGCAGAGCACATGTCTCTTCTGAACTCAGCACCACAGCACAATCCCTGTTTATTAACTTCCAGTGCTCCATCTTAATCCTGGTTTGTGGTTACTTCCCTCTGGTGCACTCCCACCTCTGTGTTTAGAGCCCACCTGACTTTGTGAGCCCACCATAAATGTAGACCCAGATCCTACACTGGCCCTGCTTTGCTGATGGCCCTGGACATTTCTACTAGCTGGGCTGATTTTTTTTGTGTGTGTTGATTTTTGCACTTGGCAAAAATGCTGTTGTTCTTCCTTCATCTTTCTACAGGACAGGAACATGGTCACAGAGAACAACAGGCAGCCAGAATCTGGTTGGCACTGCAGGCTCTAAGTGCATTAGCAATGCTGAACAGCTATCTCAGTACATTCCTCAGCAAAATACAGCATTGCTCTTCTTTTCTTTTATTTTTTTTCTTCCTCTTTTTTTTAATTCTTTTTTCCTCTTACTTTTGAAGTGTTTCTGCGAAACTGAAGTATCAGCAAGCCAGAATCAAAAATCATATCAGAAAGTAGTTACGCAGGTCAGAGAGGCCAGAAAAGGCAAGAACTTTGATCATGAGCATCACAATTGCTTAGATGTGCTTTAGAGTAAGAAATGTGGAGAAAGCAATTAAAGGTACATGTTTTAGGCATGAGTACAGTACTGTTTACTTACATGGTTTGTTGAGCAGCCAACAAGGTCCAAGGTTATTTTGGGCTCAGCATGAGTAAGTGATCCAGGTATGACAAATGAGGTAATGCATTCCAGACTCATTAAAAACTCTTGGCTACACCACTGATTTTGACAAAGTGCCAACATAGCTTGACCTCAGCTGTGTGAAGGCCACTATTTTTTTTAACACCCTCCCTATAACAACACATCGATTGCATTAGCCAAAATATATGCATCTGGAGAATGGTATTATTGGGAGGGTTGAACCCACTGGACTTCCAGTGATAATCAGGCTCCTGAAAAATAGATAATTTTACTGTAACTGACCTGCATAAGTCAGGTACCCCAAAACCACAGGCATTGTCTTTTGACTTATTTGTGCCTCTAGGAATGCTTGTGTGTACATAGTACATTCTCAGCTCAAGTGAGGCTGACGGGATAACAGGGAGATGGTAAGCCCAGTGATCACTTCTCCATCCTGGGGTTGCAAGAAGAGAAGGTGGCTGGTGGAGAGGTGCTGTCTTCTTGTGGCAGCCTGTGCTTTTCCACCATAGGTACTGTTTAATCTTGGCTGACCTTTGCAGCTCCCATTTTTGGGAGAACTTGCCTAGACCTGCATAGAACTTACCTTCCTTGGGTTAAACCCAGAGCTGGGAGTTGTTTTAGGAGGTGAGGCTTGGAAATGCTCCTGTTTCCCCTGTCCTGCTGAGCAGGCAGTGTCTGTGAAAGCTGAATAACTGAGGATGGTAGTGACAGGAGAGCAGTAGACACAACCATGTGAGTCTTTTCATTAGGTGGGCAGGGTAGTTGCCTTCTTCCTCTTTTTCTCACCTGTCCTGATGACCTACATGATGTTTGCACAGACTGATGAGAGTGTTGGAGTGAAAGATGTAATTTTTGAGCAGTGACACTGTTTTGTGGCTTCATGAACAGAGAAGCCTCTAGCTTTGAGGAAACATCTATCTAGTTGAGCAGCATTAGCCATGAGCTCCTCTCTTTTCTGTGGGGCTCTGTTGCTTTGGGACTCAGAACCTGCTCTTGAGCTTCTCTACTGTAGGAGTACGAAATTATGCCAAATGGAAGAAAGACCACGAAACTGCTTGAGGAGACTGAGTGTCAAGAAGGAGAGCCACAAGCAAGAGCTGTTTCATATAAGAGAAAGCTTCTTGCTGTATATGGGGTTGTTGCGCGTTTCCTAGTTTATGAATTCACAATTGTGAAGTCAAACACCATTACTGCATGCTATATAAAATGGAGTCTGGTTTTCTCCCTCACGTTGTCCCCGTTCCTGACTGATCAGATTTTGCCTCAGTGGAGCCTTTCCTATTATGGTTACCTCCACCCTTGTTTCCCCTTGATGGTTGTGATTCTCCCCTGTCTTTCCTTTCATGTAGGAGGATTTGCAGGCTCCTCCCAAATTCAGCCCCCTTTCCAGAAAGTTCCATGCTGCCCTTATACAAGCCAATGCCATTTTAATAAACCCTCTTACCCTCAAAGTGTCTCATCACTCTACGATTCCTGGTCTTAATTTCTGTGCACAGAACGCTTCTGGATTGCCATGGTTTGATTGCTGTAGTCCATAGGCAGCTCGCAACAAACAGGCTTTGGGAGCACCAGGTCAGCTTCTTACTGGGGTGCATTTTAGTCAGCAAAGATTTGCCAGTCTACATGTGCACATAATCTAACTCCTTGTGCTGTGCATGACACAGTCTTTGCATTCACCTCTCAGGTGTGACAGTCTGTAATAGGAACACGTAGGGCATTGCTTGTGTTTTGGCACTACACAGCGTAGCCACGGTTTAGGGGCTCCTCTGAACTCAAGGAGTGTTACCTCTCACTATGTACATATTGCAGTAGCTGTGTTTTACCTGGTCATACCTGAAATGTTCGCCAGGGCTCAGCCGGTGAAAGGCTTTCCCAGCTGGGCTCTAAGTCAAGATGCCCTTTGTGGTGACTGGCAAATTTGGGATGAGCTGTGATCTCAAGAAGATCATCAGCTGACTCCTTGAGTCAGCAAACCTCCAGCATACAGCACTCCTATGCTGTGCTAGTACTGCTCCTTTTAATCACACCTGAGTAGGAGCAAAAAAAGTTCCCATCAGGGGTCCCAGTGGATGTTTCAGCATCCGAGTTTTCCTGCCTTTCAGATAAAACAGGAAGCGAAAAGAAATGAGAGTGGGAAACACCACATGTTGACAAAACACAAACAATGTTGTCAAATGCACAGGAAAGAAAGTTTTTAAACTGGTACTATGTCGTATCTCTCATACTCGTGTTACAGGCACTCAGACTAAAGAGGTGACAAATAAAGGCAAACTTTCTGCTGGACTTATTTAATTCATTTTTTACTTTAATTTGCTTTGCTTATGTTCTCACCTTCTGGGAATGTGCAAGTTATCAGGTCTCACTGCCACAAATGCTTTCAGAAAATGGATTTGAAGGCCATATGCACAAACACGTGAAGAAATTGAATCATTTCAGACATTCTCAGGTAGTCATGCCAGAAGTCCTTCTCCACCAGAAAACAGAAAAAAACAGGGGATACTCATTTATCTGTCGTAAATACTGAATATATAGTGTCATCATGAAAACTGACTGGGTCTAAGCCACAACATGTGTGTAAAATTGCTTTAAAATAATTATGAAAACCAAATTCAAGACATTTGCAGTGTGCTCATGAATATGTCAGAAATTAAACAAAAAAATGACAAAATTGAAACAAGTGTGTGACTTGTAAATTATTTCTTCAGTCCCAGTCATATTTCCTAGCTCACGAGAACAAAATGGATGTCACTGAAATGCAATATCTTCAAATAATGCATTTATTTATAAGATTTGGGGAACAAATATTAATGGCTTTGTTTCAAGTGTGACTGGATCTGTGTCAAATTTGTTTTCTTCTACGGAGATACTAGATGCAAGAACCTTCTCTTCTGGTACTAATTCCTATTTCTGCCTTCTTGCTAATTGTATGTCAGGTCTGGAAGGGCTTATTATGATTTAAAGTCATACTGTGGGGTGTGTGGGATGGTCCTTGTGTGTGCTGCAGACAGACCTTCCCTGCTGCAGCTCCTGAGCCACAGGGAGAATGCAAATACCCCATTTCATAGTGGGTTTGTGCCAGTTCTGCCGTGGAAGGCTCCAATTCAAACAGTGTTTATATGCAAGCTCAATATACCTGGAATTTAGGAACAAATGCCTTCTTGCTTTTAAAGCTTTTAGCAAAACATTAGCAGCGCTTTATAGTGTGATACAAAGTGCAGTGCCAAAACTCGGGATAACAAGTATGTTTGGAAAACATTGAGCCTTGAACTAGTTTCTTTATTCATTGAAGAAAAAGAAAAGAAAGGACAGACAAGTAATTCATGTGCAAGTCTATTTGATGCTCGATCAGCCCCATGGCCATGGCTTGGGCCAGGCCTGGGGATCCATTCATTTGAAGGTTAATCATCCAACACGTGTGCCAAGGGGTAGTCAGCTGAAGGAACACTTCTTCTGTCTTCAGTACCTGTTCAAGGAAGGTGCCACTGCTGGGGCTGAGCGTGGCTAAGGATCTGTCCATCCCATGCAGGTCATGTGCCAAAGCAAAGCAGGCATGGGGAAGACATCAAAGGCTGAGTGGGGTTTATGAATCAGGCAGGGCGGCGTGGCCAGGGCTCTGGAGCCCTCGGAGCTCACCCCACGCTCCCGCTCATCGCTGTTTGTATGAGCCATGGAGCAGCTGGGGGAGGGGATTTGTGAGCACGGAGCAAACACTCAGTGTGTTCATTTTGTGTAAGACTGACATCCACACCAAGTCGAGACTCCCAGCGACGTAGTGAGCAGTCACATGCTGTAGCATTCATGAGTACAGATATAAATCAGGCAGATGTTTGTCGACTGGAATGGGTAATAATTTCTTTCTCTCTTTGTTTGATTTTGCATGTTAGCCTCAAATGACAGTTTCAGAATTGCTTTCTGCAGTACTTTTCAATAAGCAGAGTGTGCTTCACTGGAGATAGATGGGGGTATTTCTATAGGGAGATAAACATATTTTTAGGCACAAATATGGACTTACACCCATATGCACGTGCATATATATATACATATATATTTTATTTTTTTAACTGTATGCCAGTGTTGGGGGAAGAAAAAGGATGTGACTTTTGATTTTAAACCCACAGCTTTTCTTTTTCTCTGAACAGACCAAATATGACAGTGTTACTCAAACTATAAAATCAAATTAGCACCCTTTATTGTTTTTGCAAACTAATTAAAATGTAAAATGTCCTGAAACCACTGGCTTACTGTGTGACAAATGTAAGATTAGAAACAATTAGAAGACACTCAAGAGGTTTGTGATGTTTAGATTTCTGACATTGTTCTAATCATCGCTTTAAGTAATGAAAACAATGGTTACCTAGAAATTAAAGGTTTAAAGGAAATTATCTTATTCAGTACAGTCATTAGTTAATGATTGTTTATCATTTTAAATGTTGCCATAGTAGTTGGAGGCTGATTTTTAAATCTGAAAGCAGAGAGGACATGTAATAATGAGCAAACATCTGCTTCATCTATTATTTCTATATATGATCATAATTTCTATTGTAATACCACCGTTGAAAGATGAGTGTGATGGTTTTTATGATGATCCATACCCCATTCCTCGTATGGCTCAGCACAGTTAGAATTTAGTCACTGTGTTATTTCAGAGCTGTTTTATCTTAAGAATTGGACAAAACTGAAAGTGATTCATGTTAATTTGTATGTGTGGTATGTAACCCTTATGAAACAATCAATCACTTATTTCAGTACTTGTCAACTTCCAGAACTAGTTGTTAAGGGGTTTTTTTGATCCATTTCAGGACTCAGGGGTAATTTTTTATTTTTTTCTTAAACTTTTTCACAAGAACTTTGACAAGAATGACAGGATATATAAACATTTCTTGGAGCTGTAAGGAATTTCAATATTTCAGAACATTTCCAAAGCCAGATGTTTCCCAAAGTTGGAAATATTAGTTAGTACTCTTGCTTGAAGATTAGAAATAATAAAGGCAGCAGGGTGATTAATGCAAAGTTACCTATTAATATTCAATTTTGTTCCTTTTTGTACCGTGGAGAAATATTTGTGCTTTCTCTCAGAGTCCTTTGGAGACCAGTGTTTGACTTTGTATTAATTAGTTATGTGAAAGTAGAATAGATTAGCTTTGGGGGATATTCTATAGAAATGTATAGTGTGTCAAGATGTAACCCATGGAGGATGGGAACCTCGTAATAAGCATTTACTGTAGACAGATGTGTACATTTCTGTGACTGATTGTAGTGGAATTATTTATTATGCTTTCAGCTGTTAAGAGTCCAGCATAAGACAATGTGCTCAAATTGTTCTCCATTTATTTTCAGCGCCAAATCTTAAAGGCAGACCGCGCAAAAAGAAGCCATGCCCACAGAGAAGAGATTCATTAAATGGCATTAAGGATTCCAACAATAATTCTGAAAGCAAAGCTGTTGCCAAGGTAAACCACTTAATAATACTCTTTTCAGTACACTCTCCTTATTTAGGTACAACCCTGCCTTTGTTTCCCAGCACGCTCTATCAAATTTAGAGTGTAACTTATTTTCTTGGGGATGATAAATGTAAATTTTTTTCAGTAGTTTTATTTTTCACTTCAAATTGTGCCTGTATTCAAAGTTACCAGCAACTATAATCGCCTAACAACCTAATGCTATCAGCTTGTTGGTAACTGGTAGTGCTTAAGCTTTCTTGGCATCTAGTGTTAGTTTTCACATTCTGTGACACACAAACATAGTTTGTGACAGTATCTTCGAATTAAAAATAAACCTGGGAGCAGCTCACCCTGCTACAATGTACTTCTAAATATAAGTCTGAAGATAAACAGACTATGAAACAAGAGCCACTTCAGTAATGGTTTCTAAGAAGCACACACAAATGACATTACTATGATGTTAAGATCTTGACATTTTTAAATTAGGAAAAAAAATAAAAAGATAAAGGCAGAAACTCAGTGTGAAAGCTTTAAAAAAAAAAATCTGGGCTGTTTCTTTAACACTTAGTGCTGAGCTGCATGTTCCAGGGTTTGTTGAATAGTGCATGCTTTTACAGAGTCTTCTGTATGTGCTGCAGTGCTTAGCTCTTACTGCAAGTAAAAATTGGATCATTGATTTGTGTTTATAGACTCAATCTTTTAGATATTTATGGGTTTGTGTCTTTTCCTTAAAATATTTTAAAATGAAGTTTCTGTAGTGTAAATTGCATCCTATTTTCTATGTTGTCTGAGTGGTTTTAAATAGGAATTTGGTTTTCTCTTAAAAAAGCAGCACAAATGGCTCCTTTCAAGATGAGTTAATTGGAAACTCTTAAGATGCAAAGATGGAAAATTACTTAGAGCAATACTTGATTTTTATCTGAGGCAGAACTTTGTCACTCTGATACTTTTTGAGCTAAACAGCTAAAGAAGTTTGCATATACTGAATGTTTATACCAACTCCTGCCAAATCTATTGTTTCAATAAATTAGATGGATGTGTATCTGAAAAATGTTTCCATTGTTGTTGACCATCTCTTTAGGAAATACAGTGAATGTATAGATCCATTTGCGTTGGTATTGTTGTACACAGTGAATGTCCTGGGAGATTAGGAGGTTAAAGAGGTCAAGTGGAAGTGTTCTGCTCTCAGTTTCTCATAGGAAGGCAAATTAAATTCCACCTCCTCCTCCTCCCTAGGAGTTTCACTTGAAATTGTGCCTTCTGTTGATGACGATAAAAGAGACTGAAGTTCATGATGCAGCTCTGCCCTTAAGTCACTGTTTCTCTTCTTTTTGTACCCTATTGTGCTCAGTTGGAGTCTGTACTCTCGTGTTAGACAGGCATGGAAAGAGGCGATGGAGCCTGGTGTGTTGAGTTGCGGGGTCCTGCCAGATACTATAGTTTGTCTGAATGTTTTCTCTGTGAAAGAACATGCAAAATCTGCGGTGTGAAAATGTCTCAATTTGCCTCAATTTGCCTCAATTCCCCTTCCCCCAAGGCATTTTTCATGTTGAAATATTAACAGTGAACTGCAGCGTGGACCCTAATGTCAAAGCACCCTGGACTGCAGCACAAGTAGTTCTGCCTCTTCAGCACCTGATATATAGGTATTAGATAATTAAAAACTACAGTAGCACTTCATACCAAATTGTTTATCCTCTCTGTTTATATTTGGGTTCACCCTGCTAGTCAGGTGGGAGGGTATTTCAGATAAGAAGTAATTCCGCTTATTTATCTAGTCATACTGTGCTCATCATTGTGCAGATATTAATAGCATTAATTATCTTGGCCAGCTTAATTTCATTATAAATAATAGACATGCTCATGATATAATGTCCTTGCATGTAGTCACACTGGCTTCACTGTGGCTCTTCACATCAATCTGTGTCTCAGAGCTGTGGATGTACTTTTAATACGAGGAGGACAGCGACCCAAACCCTCTACAGCAGATGTGCTGCACTCCATACAGACTGTGCCTCTGGGTTACTGGGGAAGCAGGGGAAGTGTATTTGGGGAAGGGGGCAGAATGGAGACCCACCTGCTGTCTTCTCATTGGTGGGAACAGTTGGGATGTTGGGCCATCATCTGAAGCTCCATGTTGGACTTCTCCGTCGGTTTTCCTCCTCTGTCAGTCCTCCATCTCCGACTTGTGCTGACAATGGGTCCATGGAGAGCAGGGTTGGACATTGCTGGTGTAAACGGGACAAATCCACTTATGTCAGACACTGAAGCATTTTGGCCGTGGTCCTGGCCACATTCCTACTCCAGCTGAAATCCCTTTTGACCAGAAGTTGTGCTGCTTGCATTCCCAGATCATGTCCCTCAGTGTCTGGCAGCAGCCTCATTTCGCAGTGGTGAGGCAACACCTCTGACAGAGTTGCAGTGGCTGCATGGCTTGGGTCAGGAAACAGCAGAATGGCATTCTGAATTCTGTGGACTTGAGCCTGTCAAGACTGATGCAAGCTGTGTGGTTGTAGTGACTTCCTGAATTTCATGTTCTCAGCTGCCAGTCACTGGAAAGCAGCTGCCAGTCACTGGAAAGCTTTGTACCTTCTTACAGCGCAGTTCTCACTAGGCATGTTTACCATGAACCATCAGCAGATTGTTTTGCAGGCTTTTACAGATACCTGGCATGGAAAAGCATCTGGTTGGGAAGGAGCAGCTCTGAGTGAGTCCCAGTATAGGTGACATGTTAAAAATAGAGCGATAGTAGGACAGACAGTGTGGTCCTGGACCTGCAGGTGCTGCCAGGGAAAGGGAGTCTTCTTGCTACTTCTTGCTTTTGCTCTCCTTGCTGATCACTGCATCCATTTCAGTACCTCCTGGGGAAGATCCCAGGAGAGTTCCCTCCTTGGCTGGGAAGAGAATACAAGGCCATCTATTTGGGGAGGATCAGCTCTCCTGGAGAGAGAGATATCAAGCTCTTCTCTCAAAACACTCCCAGGACTCTGGAGGCTTTCCTACTTCACATGTCATTACTTCTGGACAGGCTTTTGGGACTTGGAGGCTTCAACATGACCCCCGTTGTACCTGCTTCATCCTGACAAAGAGCATTCCCATTTGAAGTGTGCAGAAATGCATTCTAAGGCTTTCTAAAACTGACTGATCTGACCATTTTGAAGAGCTGAAAGGATTAACTTGTTAAACACAGAAATTGTCCCCAAATGAATCTACTTATTACATTTCCTAGTGCAATTGCTGAAGTAAATATCTCGCTTCATTTGTACAGCAAGATCTGGGAAATTAGTTTAAAAGTTGCCAGGATATGCTTTTTCTGTGGCCACAGGTGGCCTGGCATGCTCTCAGATCTGGAGATTTATTCTGAGCTCCTCAGCCATTATCTGATTGAAACTGTAAAATGCAGGGCTGTAGTGCCCTGCGTTGTGTGCGACCCCTGGCAGGAGAAGACAAACACAGGGGTGTACCCGTGAGTGTTCATGGGTCATTTAGTTACAGATGATCCACCTCTTACGGAACACACAGCAGGAGGTGGGCAGATGTTCCAGAGCTCATCTCAGGGGACCTCCAGCCTATCCACACTGCAGCACTGGGTTGCCTCTCAAGGCCTGAACCCTCAGTTCCACTTTGGAGGTGTTGCTCACACAAAGGCTACAAAGAAGGAGCTGTGGAAATTGACTTCTCCTTCTATAACAGGGTTGTTCAGGTTTTCTGAGCAGACCAGTAAAGAGAGTACAGCCAAGGAAAACTCCACATTCAGGACCTTCCTGCAGATCTTTGCCCTCCAGGAAGATTCCGGGTCTCTTTTGAAAGAAGAGGGCACTTTGCGGTACTTTGTACAAATCTGGCATAATTCTCACTGATTCTGATACGTTTAGTCTGGATTTACACTGTTGTTACACAGAATGGCATTTGGCCTTTCTGGTTCTCATTAATCACTGGCCATGGCATTCATCTGTATTGACTGTCAGATGGTGGGGAGGTTCAGAAGTGAGGCTTGGGCCACGAACTCTGAGTGGATGAAGCATTGCAGCCTTCATCAAAGCTTCACTGAACCTGACACTGCTTGGAGTCCATCCATGGCATTTTGGCACCTCTGAGCTCCACAGGTGCTTTGACCTCACTTCTCTGTAGGCTGGAGAGAGGGAGTTTGTGTGTTCCATGGGCTTTTCTCACTCCTGGTGGCTTTCTTAATGTTCTTTCATTTGTTTTCCTTTGTCTCCTTGGGACTAACATCCCTTGCCATTAGTTTGCTTGCATAGCAGTGAGCTTTGATTTCAGTTAGTGTTCGTGCCTAGGTTGTCTTCGCAAACATAGTTCTGAATGGTCCAGTTTGGAAAAGAAAATCCAAGCAAGCAGGTAACAATACTGAGTATTTGTTCCCAGGTCCAGTGAATTTGTTCTGAACGTCCAGCTCAAATTAAAAATTCTGAAATTATTGCAGTCCTGCACTCATATTGGGAGTTCTAACCCAGTCCTTGGTGAAGCACTGAAACCTACAACCATGTAATCTAAACTTTATAAGGGGAAGCTGTTAAATAATTTTTGTGAGGAGGCAGAGGAGAAAAGTCAAGGGATTACAACTCTGACCTGAAAAGTGGATGAGGAAATCCAAAATTCATTTAATAGGAAAAAGTCCTGTTAGCTCCACTGAGTTTTGGATGGAACCCAGAAGTTTAATCAACAAGCATATCTATTACTAAAAGGCAAAGCATGGTGTCTTGTGCCATAGAAAGACAATATCTCTTTGAACCACGCAGCTGGAGAATATCAAGCAGTACAGTGGACATTCTCCAGCAACAAGTGATGAAGAAAAATCCCACAGAAAAACCATTTCCCAGTCCCTGCTGTGTTGCCTGGGAGGAGTGAGCCTGCACCCTGCAGTGGCCAGTATGGACATTTTTCAGCTGCATCAATTACCATGGAAAACTGACCACTTGTCCCTTCCAGTTAGAAGCTATCACTGCTTTGTCCAGCATCTGTGGAAAACTACAGAGGCAGATAATGTTAAGTCAGAGCTTTCTGCAAAGTTGATACCTGGAGGAGTATAAAGATGTTGCTTTCCCTAAGCCTGAATTGCAGGGTAGTATTATTAAGATAAAATAAGTATATCGTAGTCTTTCCAATGGTATGTTTGCTGTTTGTTTACAAGCACTTATGTAATGCTCTACATAGCAGTTGTTTCCAAAATGTCAACAAGTACCTGGGAAGCACCTGGTTTGGACCTGACAGTCCTGAAGGAAAGTTCCATGGATTGCTTGACCAAGAGCTCCTGCCTGCCTGTGCAGCAAGATACCCTGCTATCCTCAGCTGTCCTCCTAAAATACCAAATATTGGCTCTTAAAGTCTCCCTGCTCCCTCTGGGAGCACAAAGGACATGTCTTGGATGGGGTATGGAAGTGCCAGAAGGTTCCTGACAGTGCTAAAAAGACTCAAAGGGACAGTGCAAATATAAATTACGTGTAACCATCTCCACTACCTTGTATTAGAGGATTTCCAGTATTTGATTAGAAATGTATTGATCACATGGGCCCAACGTCTTGGTCATCTGAAGCTTTTAGCTTTTAAACATCAGTTTGCAAGGTTGCTCTTTTTATTTTTTTTGTATGCACACGTTAAGTGAATGCTTGACTTGTAATTTGCTTGATTCAATGAGAGGATTATCTTCGGGAGGGACTGCAGGATTAAGCCAGTCTCACTGGATATTTTTCTCCGTGTTTGAATACTGATAAGAAGTAAAGTGGTTCCAATTTGTTGATTTCCTGACTGGCACACATCTGCTGGGCACGCCAGTGGGAGACCTGGAGCTGTGTGCATTGGGGCTGCCAGTGTCTACCAGGAAAGGCTCCAGCTACCCTCCTCTCCCTTCTGCTAAAGACTTAGGGCTGTGCTTGAGTTGAAGCAGTTGCCCAAATCCACATGACTTGAGTCCATGCTGCAGCAGAACCTCCACTCGTGTGCTGAGAGCTCTGCCTGGGTAAGGCCTGCCAAGGTTTGCATCAGTTTTGGTGGGCCAAAGGAGAGAAAAATGTGTTGTTTCAGGGCTGGCTGCAGAGCATTCCTGGAAGGGGCTGAGCACCCTCAGCTCCAGGGTTGTCTACCGGAGTTGACAATGCTCGGTGTCAATCCTGGAATGAAGGTTATTATTAGACTTGCTAATGGCAAGTGTATGTGAAAGATGGAAGCTGTCTGTGACATAGCAATGTATAGTCATAAAAATGCAGATCTGGAGAGCATTACCAATGAGTTATAATGATTTAAAGATGTGGCTATTTAAAAATGTTGTGACTAAGATTCAGAACAAGACATTTAGCTCTATAAATAGCTTCCTTTGTTTCCCCTCAAACACAGTTACATGGTTTGGCCCTCATTTTTTCAACAATCCATTCTGCTAGGAGAGAGTATTTATTCCTTAAGTGAAAATTAAAGCTTACCCAGATCTGATATGACATCTTTTCTTTTCCCAGGTAAAATGTGAGGCTAAGTCAGCTTTGCCCAAACCCAAGAGTAACAACAGCAACTGTAAGAAAGGCTCAAGTGAGGATAAATCAAAGATTGCCGTAGGTGAAGAATGCAGAGCTGATGAGCAGGCTTTCCTTGTGGCTCTTTATAAATATATGAAAGAAAGGAAAACACCAATTGAACGAATACCCTATTTAGGTTTTAAGCAGAGTAAGTATCCTTTTTCTCACTTTCTTGTTGACATTTTAGAATGGTTTGGCTTCTCTGGAGAAAGCATTTGCACACGAAGACTATTTTAAAGCCTTATGGATGGGGGGGACCATATTTATATCTACACATTTTCCAGTCCAGGCATTTCACTGTCTTATGCCTAGATTTGCATCTCTTCCTTCTGGGGTAGTTGCTGCCAGATATTTATAGGTTTAAATCCGCTGATTATGACTAGAAATAGGCATGTTGAAAACTCTCTAGTTTTCTGTTTTGTAAATCTGCAGCGTCTGTAATGCCTTTCTTCTGAGTTAATAATATGACGTATCTTTATTGTGCCCAGATGTTCTTTATGAAAGGACAAATATTAAAGGAAGACATTTAAAGGTGGTCAAGAAAGGCACAAAAGGGATCATATTTTTAAGCCTTGAAATGTGTTTATAGTTAATAAATTACTGACCTTGGAGAATATAAAACCAGACTGTGTCTGTTTAATACAGAATGCAATGTTTGGAATTGCTTTGGCATGTACAGTTTGTAGTGCCACAATCTGTAAAACAATTGTAGGTGGAGAAGATACAGTTGTAACTGAATTTTGCATAAATACTGCAGCACAATGTATATCTTTCACAGTTTCCAACAAAAGCTGTAAATGGGACATTTTTTCTCCTTATCTATAGATTGAATGATACTTTATTTCCTTAAAGGGAAAACGCCATGGATTGAAATATTATTTACTCTAATTTATCTCCCAGATTAAAACCATGTGTTATTTTGATGAAGAATATCAAACCTGTATGTTTTACATAACAATTTACATACCTAATAGCAATTGGCACTGATTGCAACAGGCCTCCAGCAGCCATTATAAACTTATATAACTCCGAATGATTACAGTGTTTGTCTGAAAACTGGCTGCCTGAAATGGAAGTAAAATTAATGTACTATGAACAGCTTCGTTGCATTATGCATTGATTCAGATTAAATCAAGGCCTAAGCAAAGCTCTTGATAGCTTTGAAACAGTACAAGGTTCAATGAGGCTTTCAGAACGTTTTGTGTTGAAGAAATTATTTCTCTCCCCCCCCCCATTTTATTCTGCACTCCCTCAAGCGTGCAGACAGGGTGGGCTTGACAGACAAGCTAAAGTATTATTTCTAAAATTCCCCAGTGGGGTTAGGACCCTTTGCTAACATTTAGCTGAAATACACTGAGACTTGCCTGACATTCATTATAAATTAGGGGCCTGATCCGGTAAATACTTAAATACCAAGAGTAAGTATGCTGAGAAGAGCAGAAATGTTTGCAGGATGGGGCTCTGTGTTTGTCCAGCAAGCCTTGTGCAAACATTGCCAATATAAATAGGTTAGTGGAAAGAGGCAGTATGTACACTGCAACAGAGCATCCCCCCGTGGAGAAAGAGATCCTGTCCTCTGTGGTCCACAGCATTATTGCTGACCTGAACTATTTGTAGTGTGTTCATGGGGAATCACTGTTTGTTGATGGAATCGTGCATGGGCTGACATAAATTTTTCTTCTAACAATTAAAATAATATTAAAATAAAATAAAGTGAGAAACCAGCAGCAAGCAGTGGTCCCATGGGAGGATGAAAAGCTCATGAAGGGTGGGTCAGTGCTGCAGAAAGTAACAACTGTCTCCCAGCACATCTTCTGAATTGAATTGCCTCCATGCCTCCAACCCCACAGCCATGGGCAAGGCACAACCAGCCACAGCATAATTATTATGGTAATTCTCATTTGTGCTCCATCTGGGTTCATTCACACAGGACCCATTAGAATGCAGCTTATTGTTCATTGATTATGGAGACCATTATCTGAGCTGCAGTAAATATTGGATATTGTTGTCTAATCGATAGGCTTTCTGCATGAGCCAGTGTTGGCTCATGCCTGCTTGCTAATGAAATCAGTATTAAACAAATAATTAAAAGCAACATTCTTCCCAATTGAGTAATTTTTATTATCAAAGTTATGGAAACATGCTACAGTCATTATACTATGCCTCTTATCAGCAAAGTCAAATGAGCCCATTACCTTTGTCTCAGTGTATTTTTCCAGTCCTGTTAAGGAATCTATAAGTGTGTTCTCTTATATGTAATTAAAAGTATATATAGTATGGGCTAATATTTATTCTTGAGATTATGTAAATAGCTCTTTGGAACATGTTTCACGGGAGCTTTTTCAGGGGCTGTGAGCTTTTTTTCTCTATTTTTCTTTTTTTTTAACTGTTTAATTTACATTTCTTTGAAATATGTTGGCTAATGCAATGCTTATCTAAATACTTATTGTCCCTCTAACAGTTAACCTTTGGACTATGTTTCAAGCTGCTCAAAAACTGGGAGGATATGAAACAGTAAGTGTTTAAGTAACTTAAATGAAATAATTGTGCAATCTAACTTTTCCCTGTTAGAAAAAAAAATGTAAAAGCAAACAATCATTTGCTGCATTTTAGGCTAACTGTACACATTGTGGGTTTATTGGACCATTTTTGGAAACAGTCCCAATTAGTTCCAGGTTTGGCAAAATTGTAAACTTGTCGTAAAAACTACAAGTGGAAAACATATGTAACTCTTCCCTGTCAAGGAAATTAGTTGGGTCTGTAATTTTTTCCCATGTTGAGAAAGGGCTATTATTGTACAACAAGCCAAGATTGCATAAAAGAAATTTCACTTGGCAACATCCCTGACATCTGTTCATGTCTAATATGGGAAATGTATTAAAGGCTTTCAAAAGTAATCAGCATTGTCCATTAAGGAAGAGTATGCTGCAGAATCTTCTCTTACTCCAAATGTAAAAGATCTTTATTAGGCAAGGATCAGTACCACATAAACAGGAAGTTATCAAAGTAATTCAGAAAAGTCTCTGACACTTGTTATCAGTTAACCATATCTGACAAGAGCAGTTTATTTTTAGCTTACAGGAAAATTTGATGGCCACGGATTTTACAGCATGTATTTTGAACCAATAAAATATTAGAGCAACAAACTTAGATTAAAATCTTGAAATGAGAAGAAAGAGCTGCCTTAATATGGCACATCGAGATGACATCTGTAATAAAAAAACAATTGACATAGGAAGATGTCGTCATTGGAAATATTTTCTTTGCACACAATGATCAGATTAAGTTGTTCAGTTCCTGCTGCAGTTGGATGAAAGAAATTATTTTTGCTTTGTTTACAAAGTAATCTGGGACATATCTTTGCCGTGGAGAAATGACAAGAAGAAATGCACTATCAAGAAACTGAAAGTCATTTGAACCAAAATGCAAAACTCACTGTTTTCCTTCCATACAATAAAGCACATTGTTCTGTACATCAGCAGCCCGGGGTTGGTTAGCATGGGTGTGCCTGGGATTTTGTGAAACATGAAATCTACCATTCTTTAAAAAAATATATGCTTGATTTGGCTTTTATTGTTCTTCTCTCTTTCATTAATCAGCACATACCATACTTATGTACAGGGGTGTGTGTAGGCGTGCTCATGGGTATGTATGAATGAATAGCTGCCATAGATAGATCATTACAGCAATTATGGCAATTGCCATGAGTTGTAAAGTGCAATGAAAATCCGGGCTAAAATCCTGAACTTGATCCAGAGCGCTAAGGAAGGCCAAGAGGGAGATTGAAAGGAGAGTGGCACGTCCAGGGTGCTCGTCCAGGGAGATGAATGATTTTCACAGCAGTGTTTCAGGTCTGCGTGAAGGGACTGAGTACAGAAGCTGGGATACCAAAGTGGTGGCTTGCTGGAGAGAGCTGAGTTTTAGCGCCAGAGGGAGAGGGATGGATTTAGGGATGCTGGAGCAGGTGAACCCCTGTGGAGGGACAGAGCAGAAATAGGATGGCGAGTTTGTGACTAGAAGGCCAGAGAGCCAGGTCGGCCAACAAAATGTGAGGGGATCAGAGGGGAAGGATCACATGTGTGAGAATGTCATCCTGAGTAGCTTCAGTCTACCCTTGTCTCAAAGCTCCTGTCCTTTTTAGGGACATTTGTCCCCTTTGATGAAAATGTACCAGTGGTGCTTATTCTTCACAGAGAGTAAACTAAGCAATTGCTTGCTGGGCAGTAAATGGCAAGGCAAGCATAACTCACACCCTCTGACATACCTGAGAGCCCAGCTTTGCTTGGAGAGTGACTCTGGCTGAAATGATGGGCCTGGTCCTGTTTTTAGGATGTGAGTGGCACCCGTGCTCTTTGCAGGTGAGCTGAAGTTGGGAGGACTGTTGTGATGCAATTTGTGGACGGAGCATGAGGTTTCCTGACCTCATTCTCTTCTGTTAACAGTCTCATCCTCAATATGGATCTGCCTTTGCCTTCAAATTGCTGAGTATTACGTCGATAGCTGTTGCAATACTTTGCCCTGTGCACACCCTGTGTTTTATTATTTTATGGCCAATTGATATTCATTGAGTTTTGCCAAGCTGCATTCATTTGTATATATTTTATCCTGGTGGGCACTGCAGAGTAGATTTTGTGTTTGATTCATGTTTCATTTTTCGCAAGGCAGTAGATGATTGGGGTGACATGTACCTCAGTTCCAGTTTTAGGATCTTAGGCAGGTCTGCTTAGATGCAGAAATTTCGAGTTCTGTAGTTCAGTAATGACAGGAATCCACTTCTCATGCACAGGACTACTATCTATCAGTGAGGAGGAGTCATGTGCAGAGCAACAGCTTTCTCAAACCTGCCCTGATTAATACATGTTTATCTCTGTGGACCCTTCTATCTGGCATGAACAAACCATTTATCCATTTTAAGGGCTTCATCTTCTTTAACTTGTTTTAAAATTTCAGAGGTCTATGGTTCCTGCGTTGAGATAGAAACAGGTCTTTTCTCTTGGAAGTACTGTAAAGAAAAGATTATTTAAAAGCAGATATTTGACTTCAGCACGTGACAGCCATTTTATGAACAGGAAACAGATAAAAGATTAGTTAAAATGGTTAAAATGACATATGGAAACTTAGAGTGGTCAGATGACTAGTTTTTTATGCCTTCCCAGTTAAATCAGTTACAAACTTTTGCATCCTTGTGTTTGGCAGAACAATGTTAGTCTGCCCATTTTCAATTTTATCCACTGCCCTGTCCACCTTGTCCATGTATAGATGTTTCGATGGAGTTTAAAAAACATTTCTGAGAAACAAGTAGAGATTATGCGCAGTGTTTTCCAGCTTCTTCACAGATTCACAGAAAAATGCAAGACCTTTGAGTCCAGTCCTGTTTGGATAAGGATCTAAAAGTGACTGAGAACAGCCAGGGATTGGATTTGAGATGCAGAGAAAAACTTTCTTAGCCATCTGTCTGACATTCCTTTATTGTCATGTATCAGGGGCTGGAATGGATCCAGTGAGGCTTGACATCTAGAGAACGTTACCTCTGCATATGGGATATACATACAGGATATCTAATAGTGTCAAGTCATGATTGTGTGTCATATTTAAGGGCTCTCCTGTTAGAGTACTTATAAGAGTCATTTCTTCTCCCTATGATTAGTAATTCTTAGTTAGTTGTCATCTGTAACTGTGTAATACCACACTCCCTTGTTCTTCTTGTTGGACATAATACAAGCTTAATAAAAATAGCAACCCGTACAAATTAATTTAAGTCCTTAACAGATGAAGCTGTCTCTTTGGAGTTGGTGGAATCATGTTTCTCTTAAACAAAGATATGTGAAACGAGCATCTTTGTTACTAATAATAGGAGAGTGCATTGGAAAACACTCTCTGTAGCAGACCTTCACAGTATGAATGGTTTAAAATTGTGCCCAGATCACTGGATGAAACACAAAACAATGCCATGTTTTTAAAGGTGCTCATCTGCAGTGGCATTTAACAGCCATTGCATGGAATTCTCTCAGTCACCCTAAGTCAAGTGAGTAAAAGGTGCAGATATTCATAGATGGGAAACTTCCAGGACTTACCTAAAGAGCTGTCCTTGGCAAGTCATGAAGTAACATTTTTCCTTTTGAATCAACATGAAAGGAGTGCCTTGGTATGTTTGCAGAAGGCTGTGCTGCTGAATGGACCCTACCTGGAGATGTCTTAGAAAGATAAAGGGTAAAAAGAAAATGAGGCGGAGCTTAACCTTTAGTGTGTAGCAGCTTAGATTTTGCCAAAGGTCAGTGGGATCCCATTTAGCTGCTGCCTCCTGGAAGCAACAATAAAGTGCTTTAGTTTTTAAAAATTAATGATCGACACACAGAGCAGTTCTGTGTCTGGGCAGGCCCAAAGAAACTGATATATCAGTGGAATGCAAAGGTACCTGGGATTATTTCATACAGAGCTCTGTTTTGGAGAGAGCCTTGAACATCATGTACCATGACCAGAAAATCCTGTATTATGTTTGCAGCAGAAAAAGCAAGAAGTCTCTCAGGAGAAAGGGAGCTGGGAGCTGGGATTGCAGTGCAGAAGACCTTAGGAGTTTTCAAAGCAGAAGGCACCATTAAAAGCATGTGTATAAACAGTCCTATACTTTCATAGATAAGATCATTGCTTTTATTTGGTTGTTCTTGAGTACCAGTCACTGCTTAATACTCTCCTTATAGGAACCAGGTCAGATCTGCTCTCAGGTCCCTGGGCAGACCAGTGTCTTGCTTAACTCCAGTCGCTACTGGTTGGAAAAGTTATCAGGGAGGTTTTCAAAGGTGCTGGCTTCCAGCGGGCCCAGCTCTAGGATCATAAAGCTGTAGGTTGGAGCAAACTGCAGGAGAGTTCTGCAAACCAGAAGACTGCTTTAAAACTAATGCCAGCATTGGAATGGGAAGCTGTCAGAAGTGGCAATTGCAACATGGCCTGTGCAATTGCCTTGATTAATGGGTCAACCTGGAGCATCCTGCACTTATAGAAATGTGGCAGGCACTGGGAGGGATGTATATCCTGGTAGGAGCAGGGAAAAACATATTGGAAAAACTAAAGCAGCAAAGGCAGACAATTCTGGTGGGAACCACAACTATAAGCAAAACATTGTCAAGTATTACTCTCTTTGGGAAGTTTTTGGTCACTGACGTGGCTGGGAGATGCTTGTATGAGAAAGGAAAGCAGTCCTCAATTTGGATGTGGTCAGGATGGGCATCCAGCTTGAGCAGTGCTGCCCTGTATGCCAACAGTGAAGTTTCCTCAGTGCAGCATTTTGTTCAGATTAAGGATGTAATTAATCAGTTCCTTTAGTCCTTTGAAGTTTATTAAGCATAAAAAATAAACTTTCCAGAGCAGGGGAAAAACTCAACCCCAGGCTTTGTTAGAATAACAATTGTTTCAGGGAATGTCAAATTTAGACTTAGCTTTGTATGTGGGAGGGCACAGCTCTGCTAATTACTAAGGAGCTCTGGTCCATTGCAGAGGTAGAATTGGATAAAGCTGGGCAAATATTTGTGAATATACTATTATTCTAAGCAGCGCAGATGAAAGAGGCACCAAAAATGATCCTGGGATTTCAAGGGGATTCCCTTTTCCCCTTAAAGTTGATTATGCGTACTGGTGTTTTCCAGCTTGAGTGTCAATTCTTGAGTCAGCTCACGGTAAATTAGGCTCTAAAGTTAACATTTTCCTTTTGAAAATGGAGACCATGCTTCATAGTCACATCAGGATGTTTAAAAGGAGGACTTGCAGTAGTCCCCTTGTTAACTGATCCATGGCTTTCATTTAAAGCTTCTGCACAGCATCACTGTTCTTAGCCAAGGCATCGGGTCCTGGCCCACAGCCTTGCAAGCCAGCCAGGCTGTGCTTGTCAGAGGGCCAGAGCACAGACCCCAGATTGGCTTTGTGCACCTCTGTTCCCCTTGTCTGTGAACCTGCCAGAGACTTGATTTAATATGAAGCCACTTGCAGCAGTCCCCAGGGGATCACTGATTTTTTGGGAGCTACAAGAAGGCAGCTTAGGTGGCTGGCTGGTCATGCCTCTGTCCTCTGCTTGTCCTGAAGACCAGTGGAATGTGGGAGGCAGGACCAGAGGTAGCTTCCCATCCAGGCATTCCTCCACAGCAGGGTACTTGGTCCAACTCTTGTTTGACCTCTTGGGTTGCATAAGGAGGATGCATTCATATTCTCAGGATGGGATGTTCTTTATGGCTCATTAGGACTCCGGTTCATCTAGCTTTTTAGTAGTAATAATAAGTAGAAGTGTGGGTAGCCTGGAGAAGAGGCAGCTTAAGAACTTAAACCAAACAGATTTAGGATGAACCTTATCCTCAGATGAGTGTTTGATTTGTATTTAAAGAAGTTGTTTGTGCAGATTTTATCCTTAAATTGCTTGAATCCTTGTGCCTGTGGTCTCTAGGTTTGTTGCAAAAGACAAAGGAGACTTAGTGAATGGAGTCAGTTAATTTGGCTTTAAATAAGGTTTAAGATAAAATACTATTTTTTTCCAGTATCTATAGGTGCAAACTATGCTCAGGTGCTAATAGTGACTTGGTGATGCTGCTGTTTTCTGGAGAGCTCTGAAAACAATAAATTTGAAGAAATTGTAACATTATCAAATGATAAGTGTCTCCTGCCGTGCTTTTGGCTTTGGAGAATAAGGCTTTCCTTTTATATTGAGCAAAAAAGAAACTCCTTACCCTGTACTATCTAATGATGGTAGCTATCTCCTCTTGTTTAGATTAAAATTACAGGCCTCAGATTGCAAGTTGTAATATTTGTTTTCTTCTGATTGCTGCCTTTAGCTCTGCAGTAAACGCCATTGACTGCTCTGTGGGTAACTCTGAAGAAGCCTCCAGGGCTGAATATATTAAAATCCACAGCATTCCACAGAAAATGACAAAATTCTCCCCAAATTGCCCCTACAGTTTTCCACCAGCCTTCTTTATGAGCTGCAGGCAAAGGAGGGTGATCTGTTGTGCTTGTCCTGTTCCTGTTTTCCTTCCTGTTTTAAATATAGCGGAATATATAAAATAATGAAGTGGTATTCAGAAACAATCCTTTTGCCAGGTCTTCCATCTGTTATTCTCTATAATCCTAATTTCTGTACAAAAAACAGAACCATGGTATGCAACTCAATATGTTACAAGATGTTTATTTTCATCAGCATGGTCCAATAAAAGTACATAACTCAAATATTAACATTGGAGGACGTTTAGATTTCATTAGTATTTGATCTATATATTTTACTGACATAAACGGATAAAAATAAACAGCTCGTAACATATAGAGTTGTGGACTATGCTATTGTGGATTTACAGAATTCTGTGGTGGATTTGGGTTTTGCAGCAGATTTATTTTCTCTAATTCAGTTAAAATAACTATGTAATCATTATTTGTGCTGAGTATGGTTCATTTTCATAATTCACCGTGGGATTTATCTGCATAACTTCTGATGGTTAATGACCCTATATTGATTGAAATTCTCTTTTGTGAGTCTGTATTGCTTGTGACTTGATAATGAATCAGTTAGATCACTCCATTTTAGAAAGAAAGAAAATAGACATTGTGTTAACTTACAAAAAAAAAAGAAAGAGACACCCAAAGCTCTGTGCACTCTATATATTCTGTAGGGGCTTTTACAGTGCTTGTAGTACATGCTGTTCTGAAAATGTCATACATGCATTTGTTGTTGTGAACTCAAACGCTGTAGAATCTATAAAGATGCAAGATTAAATTTTCCATTGCCATTTTTACAGATAACAGCCCGTCGACAATGGAAACATATTTATGATGAATTAGGTGGTAACCCTGGAAGCACAAGTGCTGCTACATGTACTCGCAGACATTATGAAAGGTAAGATAACAAATCTGAAATGCTTGCTTAATAATGAAAAAATTAATTTGGAAAGCCTTCAAAGCATTTTATAAAGAATTAGAGAAAAAGAGAGGCTTCTTAAAGATATAGTAAATATTCCCCAACGGCTTAGTCAGATAATCCATTGTAATTTAAACCAGAGTGTCTCTCTCCAGTGACTAAATAAATAAAACAAGTATCTGATTTTTCTTTGGCCTATATCTTAATTTCTGCAACAGCTTTCCGGTTAAAGAAGCTGAAAAAGTGAGCAAAACATATTCAAGGAAAAATAAGAAATGACAGCTAATTGATGCAAACACTTGTCTTCTGTCGTTTTTTAGGAATACCAATTAAGCAAATTGTGGTTGTGATCAAAATAATGGGGTGGCCCACAATGCAGGGGGCTGTTAATGTTGTAGGTCATACCGAGCGTTGCATTCCTCTTCTTCATTGCATTCCTTCCCTCCTCCCTGCCTGCGAGCTGCTGCCAAACACTCTTTCTCTGCAGCCATTGTTGCTGGTCAGAACTGTTGATTTCTTATTCTTCCCATGTAGATAATAACTTCCAGGGCTTGTGAAGCCAGCACGCATTGAATAAAATACTGGAGCTGGAATGTTGTTTTGGTTTGGTATGGTTTTTAGAAAAAACTATCTTTTTTTTCTTTTCTTTTATGTTTTTTCTTTCTTTCTTCTGTTTTTTTTTTCCTTAGACAACCAAATGCAAATAAAAGCTCAGCAATTTCAGGCTCAGATAAGGAAGGTCCAGTCTCTTGTTCCTGAGCATAAACAAGTTACTTTGCTGGGATCAGGAAGGGATCGTATTTGCCTGTGCAGAAAGCAGCACAGCTGAGCTGTGCTCAGTGGGCAGTTTTTCTCCTTATTTTAGTGCTTTACATGTTGGCTTTTCCAAGGGGGACACTGCCATCCTCACAGGGAGGAGGGAATTGGTCATGCTCATTTACAGGAGGCATCTCCAGCAGAAGGGCCTGGGTGCACAGAGAAGTTGCATGTAATGAATGCCACTATAAAAGTTAGAAACTTTCTGGTTGTTGAGCCAAGCAGCAGAGCAAACTGAGCGAGCTGCTGCGCCTGTCAGACAGAGCTTTTCCCTGCCCTTGCGTTGCAGACAAATGTTATAGATTGTTTTATTGACTCATCAGATTGTGGGGATTCAGCTCTTCCCCTCCATCATTACAGCCCTGAGAGTCTCAGGGCTTCCTCTTGCGTCCAAGCCAGCTGATGAGTTTCCAACTGGCAGCCTGGCTCTTCCCTCGCCAGATGTGCTTTGGAGGATGTTATTGGACAGAGGAGACCCAGGCACACATAAGCATTAGGTCTCTGCAGGTTTAGATCGCAGAGGGAGTGAGCTTTGCTGAGCTCTGTTGAAATTCTGGAGTCACTGGTGTCTCTTGTAGTTGTGGGAAAATAAATGAGCCATTCACAAATATTCCAGGAACCCCTGTCTCTCTCGTCTGCTTTCCTGACAGTGTTTCATGCTGGTGTTTTATCTTTATTTTTTCACATGCAAACCCCTTGAATTGCACTCCTCTTCCACACACAGAGACTCATCTGTGTGTCTGACTCAGCAGTTACTCAGGGTATGTTACAAAGTGCCACAAACCCCATTGTGCTCACTAGAAAACCTGAGCAGACTCACGATGCCTTCAAGATTGGAAAGCCTTTCCAGGCTACCCAAAGGCAGTTCTGCTTGCCTTGAGCCAGTATGAGGAAAGCATCTTTTAGTTTATGATTTTATTGGTCTTGGTACACTGAAGAGCCCGACTCTGAGTTCTTGGGTGCCAGTCTATCATGTAGTTCTGGCTTACATCTGATACGAGGCAGCACCTATTTTCCAGGTCTCTAGGAGGCTGTCAGAAGATGGCATTTGGAGAAAAAGTCTTACAGGATTTTTAGATTAGCCATAAGCTTACCTAAAATGTGCTTTACCAAATTTGGTCTGAAAAACCAAAGCACGTATACAAAAAACCTCAGTGACTCATCCAGTCTCTAATTTTCTACTGTTAGATCCTTTTTTTCCACCACAGGAAAGCTGTATTAAGCCTCAGACTTGGAGAAAAGTAAATGAAATTGTCATGGTTTGTTTCAGCTGGTAATTCTAACTACAGCACCTGTAAATGTAATGCTCATTTATAGCCAAAGTGCTCAGATGACATTTAATCTAAAACTAGAACTGCAGTGCAGGAACACACGCTCATGATTCAGGACACATACATTTTCAAACTTGACGGTGAGCTGTAAAGCTAAACTGGAAATTGAATTAAGCTGGAA
This sequence comes from Campylorhamphus procurvoides, assembly GCA_013396655.1. NCBI lineage: Eukaryota > Metazoa > Chordata > Aves > Passeriformes > Dendrocolaptidae > Campylorhamphus > Campylorhamphus procurvoides. Next base: position 55,055 of record WBMV01007114.1, on the reverse strand, counting down.
AGTAAATGCTGAATAAACCTCATGATTTTTCCTTTCTCAATTCCACTGGCCTCTCCTTGCTTACTTGAGGCAGAATAGGCAGTTCCCTGACTTCACTGACCCTGGTGCTGTTTGACTTAGCCTTGCCATTCATCTCAAGGGTGTCCATGTTGTGTTAACCAGCTCATTTCTGAGGTGACAGAGAAGCTCCTGTTTGCACTAGCTTTAGTATACCAAGGCTGTTTGGGTGACAGCCACCTTTCAGTGACATCCTTAGGTTGCTGAGGAGGAGAATGGCATGTGTCCCAACTCAGGCACCACATCCCACCTTCCTGCCCTCTCCAGGTTTCCCTTTGCAAGGTGGAGTTTTTTTACACACAACTTTAAAGGGCAAAAAGAGAGAAAAAACCCCATCAACAACAAACAAACAAACAAACAAAAAAACCCAAAAACCACAAAACACAAGAGGTGGAAAGGGCAGAATTGTCTCTCTGTCTAGCAAATCCCATGAAGAAATACTGCTTTTGTCTAAATGTGCTTATAACCTCTACAAAACCACCATGCTGCTGCAAAGTTATGGTACCAAGGATGCCAAAAGCTGAAACAAAGCCAGATTTAAAGGCTTTGAGGAATGTATTGCTCTGTACCCCCCTGTTTGGAGCAGGGCTTGTGGTGGTAGCTGCTGGTGTGCTATAGGTAGGCAGGGTGCTTCAGCTGGGGCAGTGCTTGCTTTGTTTCCCTGGTAAAAGGGAAAGAAAGGTTTTTGTGTGTATTTTCAGCAGATTCATTTATCATGTAATATGGTCTGTGTTTCCAGTAACTGGTTTCATTTTAAAACAAGGCAAGGCTGCCAGTGTTTCAGTAAGTGTTATTTGTATATTAGTAACACAACTTTTGTTTTATTAATGAGTATAATAATGAAAGTGCAGGTTTCTGAGTAGAAGAAATGGGTGTTTTTATTTAAAGCATAGCAGGCATCGCATAATGCCAGTGAATGCGTTATTGTCACTGTAGGCATGGCTGGTCTGGACCTGCCTCTGATTGGGTTATTCCAAATAGGCCCAAGCACTTCATAAAAATGTCTTTGTCAGCCTAGTTTTCCTTCCAAACCTATTCATCTCTGTCAGTTTTTAATATTAGTACCAGGCTCTTGGCTATAGTCCATTAGTACTGTACTTAATTGCTCATGTTACAGATGATTACCAATATAAAAAGCATTAATGTTTTCCCATCGTGGGGCTGTGCTCTGTGCACGACTTGGACCATACAGAGCTTATGAGTTGTTATTGTTGTTTTGGTCGTTACTTTCTTCGTTTGTGCTCCATTAATGCACTTACCTTGCACGATCACAGAAAGCCAGAGGCGTGTGTGGTTGGTATTAGCTGATTCAGCCTGAACTGTTCCTGTGAAACTCTTACAGCCTTGTCAGTACCCTACATCTCTCTCTCTTATCAAGAAACCCTCAGAAACGGCTACTTTTTCTGCGAAGCACTCTTCTCCATGCTGTCTTCCCCTAATAATGCAGATGTGGTTTTCACATGCAGGGTTTGAGGTTTCTTTTCGCTTTTACACAAAACACATGATCAGCAGCTTTAATTTTCTGGCATGGAGCAATGGGCTGTGTTTCTGCAGTGCTGATGACGTTGTTGTTAGGGATTTTTCATAAATATTGCACCACCACCCGCCAAAAAAAAAAGGAACAAACCAAAAAACCCAACCTGCTATTTTGCAAGGTATATAAAGTTCCCAATAAAACACATGGAACAAAACAAAAATACTAGCAATTGCCTGTCGGTGCTTTTTTGTGTCTCCAAGTCTGGCGCTGATTCATCTTGGTTTCCTCCAGAGCAAGCCCTGTGCACGAGCTGTGCACAAACATGCATGGGCTGGGGAACTGTGGTGTGCAATGGCATGCAGTAACTCTCCTCGGCTTCTTTGGTGGACAGACGTGTTGGTGCTGGAAGGTGTCCTGGCATGCAGCTGGATGGTCCCATAGACCACTAGTCTCCTGGCCTCTTTGGGTGCTGTGGGAAGCTGGGCTCCCTTGGGGTCTCCAGTAAGGATGGACCTAGATACCTCCACAGACCGTGTCCTGGTCAAAACCAGCTGGAGAGGAATTTATTAGGTCTTGTGCTCTCACCAAATTCAGGCCACTGAGTGGGAGAGTGTTCTGCAGAGCCACAGCCACCAGGAACTTGAGGAGGATCAGAGAGGTGAGATGGGTTGAAGTTCTTCACAGTGGGACAACGTGGCTGTGCTCGTGCTTTGGATGCTGACTTGGAGAGGGCTTTATTCTGGCTGTGTGGCCCCCGGGCACGCACAGAGCACCCTGCACATCTGTCCTTTACCAGGGGAGTAAACCCCAGGAGATACAAAGTCTGGGACAGTTCAGAGCCCAGTCTGCATTTTTCTTTCTGAATCACTCAGATAAATATTATATATTATCAGAAGCACAAGGCAGGTCAAAGTAAGTCCCTTACATGGTTTCCCTTTAACAACCATAAAGTCTGTCTGCCCTAAGGATATTGTGCAGTAATTCAATATGCAAGAGAGCCCCGTGTTCCATGCAAATGCTGTTTGGTTTTGTTAAAGCGTTTGGATAACTTCGGTAATGTGTAAGAATTTCAGTGGAGCTGTGTAGGAAATAGCAGCCAGTCTTTAAAGGGGGGGAAAAGTAGGAGGCTAGTATAGCATCTACATAAAATTGCTTATGGTTATCTTTTAATACACATTGTAATTAATAGAAGGTTTTGATTTACACTGTTAAGTGTGAAAACATCCTCAGGCAAAAATTAATCAAATGTTATGTCATGCTGTAAACTACAACTAGCTCTTTGTCTGACCCAAAAAAAACTTGCCAAGCAACAGTTTTTTCTTGTTTTATTTTTGTCTTCACCCCACTTCCCTGCCCCCCTCACACTTCAGCTAGTCCCAGACTCCCAGAAAACTTCACAAGTTGCAAATTGTCTCAATAATTTTCCATCAAGCACGAATTTAAGCCTGAAGATAGATGAGGTGTCTCAGTTCTCTCTTTCTTTTCCTGGGTTTTTAGTTTGGTTTTTTTTCTTTTTGATAAATAACAAGAGGTTTCTACTTATGATTTTCTGCCCTCAGGGCTTTATCATTAAGATTAAATAACTGTACTCTCAAGCATACCACTGAACAAACATCTTTTCAATTATGTGAGTAACAGATGCTTTAACAAAGGAACTATTGAAAATTCAGAAAGCTTCCCCCCTCCCCAAATTTTAAAAAGTATCAGATGACAGAGGAATGTAATTGTTTACCATTAAAACAGATCCTTAGCTGTCCATTCAAAACATCTGAGAACACACATCTTTTTCAAAATTTCTGGGGTTTCAGCCTCAGAAACTTACTGGCCAGCACTGGAGTCAGTAGGAATGCAAAGTGCTGGACAGTCAGACACTGCCCTTCAGTACCTGGAAACAGATCATCTCTCTCCTGGCAGGGAGTTGTTTTCCCAGATACATCCTTTTTTCCACCCAGTAGTTTGTCCCAGCAGAGGAGTGGCATGCCATGTGCTACCCAGTGCATTTGGGTCCCAACACTGCCAGTTCTCAAGCTGAGTGCTTGGAGTTGGTCAGTGCCACACCTGGTAACCTCATTTCTTGGCATCCAGGAGTAGGGACAAGCCCCTTTTCCTTGCTGGGAGCTGAGTTGCCCCAGGAGGGTGCTGCACAGTGGGAAACGTGCCATTCTCCTTTTCAGGAGCAGCACCAGCGATGGAGAGTACAGTCTTTCCCCTCAGATTCCCCAGGGCTGTTGGGAATCTCCACCTTGTACATCAGGATTTTGCTAGCATGGCACGGATTGCCCTAGGCTGTTCGGCTTTGTGAGGTGAAGGTGTTACTCAGAGCTCCCAGGGAGGGTGAGCAGGATTTTGGATCCCTCCAGGAGACCTGCACCCCGCAAGCAATGCAAAACGGGATCTGTAAGCTTGTCCTGAGCGTAGGGACCAAGCATTGCAGGAACTCTATGAACCTGTAAAACAAAATGCATGTCTGCCTTTAGATGCAGAAATGGTGACTGTGACCAAAACAGAGGCTTGTAGCAGTTTTTGTAGAGTGACCTGGGAAAGCTGCTCTGTGCCCATCACTCTTCCTTTGAGTCTTTCACATGCAGTAAATCTGCACCAAAGGCAAAAGACTGGGGTTGTTCATCTGCCCGTGCTGAGTCTGAGGATCGGGAGTGCCTGAGCTTCCCTCGCCTGGCTGTGCAGCTAAATCAACAGCTGTGTTTGTAATGCCACTAATTTCCAGTTTACTTAAAACAAAGTGTCTTTGAATTCTCTTACAGCAGCGCAGTTCCCACCTTTCAGCAGTGAGCCATTCTCATTACCCACCAGCACTCCCAGTGGACTGTGGAGGAAAGTTGTTGATGAAAGGATGAAAGAGCCATTTCTTTAAGAAAGGAAAGTTCTTTGGAAAGAAAATTGAACTCAAACATATTTTGTCTTCGCTGATAAAATACATGCCAGTTCTGTACTTCAGACAAATGCAAATCAAGCCATTGCTATTGTGTTCTGCACAAAAGCACGTGAGGCTTGCTTTCATAACCCTTGCATTGTACAATGCAATCCAGGGAAATCAGACTTGAGGAACACGCTGCTTCATTTCCTCATTGTGTTTTATAGTCCCATTTTGGAAAACAGACTGAGACCTTAAAGTGTGGGTTATTCCTCTTCCCTCTTTGCTGGGAATACGTCACTGGTGTCCAGGAGAGCTGCCTCCTGCTCCTGACTATCCCCACCAACTGGATGCTGTTGAAGGTGGCTTGTTCCCCTTTCCTACACTGACAGTGGTGCTCCAAGATTTATCCCTCTGAAAAGCATCAGAGTAAAAAAGACAAGACTTCTCTTGGGATCAGAGGTCAGGCATCCCTGCTGACCCCTTAAAACAGCTGAATTTTTGCCACTCAGATTTGCCACTGACTTTCATGGGGACAAGAATCAGGTTTCTCTTGTTGAGGTTACCGACAGGGGCCCCAGGCTGCCCTGGCTTGGTGGCCACTGACCCCAGCCCTGTGCTCGGACCCTCTGGCTGCAGGGCCCGTGGGCAGCTCTGTCTGGCTGTTGTGAGGACCTCTTGAACCGGGTGGTTGCCCTCTGGAGCCAAGCAACCCAGCTGTCTTGTCCCCCAGCTCTGGCAGTGCCTCCAGAGGGGGGAGTTGGAGCCACTGTGGCCTAAGGTGCTCAGGAGGAAAGCCTTTTCCAAATTCCTACCTGCAAAGAGACCTATTGCCTGTCCCTTTTCAGCGTTTTTGAAGCTCTAACAGCTTAATGTTTTCATGATTTACATTAGCATCTAATCCTTGCATAATCTCACTAATCCCTTGGCCCCAAAATATCCATTGGCAGTGAGTTCCATGGGTTAACTGGTTGCTGCATTCATTTGGTGGAGAAAATTTAAACCTTTTTCCATTGCTGTTGCAATTAGCCTCCTTAACCTGGCCAAGCATGCGAATGGGGCAACATCTCCCAAGGAATGGGCTTCGGTACTTTAAGTCCTTCCAAGATTATTCTTGTGGCTGAGAGGCTCCATTGCATGCTATTTTGTGTTGGGCTTGGAGCCCTTGAGAAAGTACAGTGATGTCAGTGGGAGACGTGCTGGAATATTTTATCCTGCCAGAAAGAAAACAAAAATAAACACTGAAACAGAGACATAAAAAATATTTTAGGGGTTGTGCTGGGCTGCCTCCTTCCCTCCTTCACCCTGTGTATCCTGGGCATATGGTTCCTCCCCAGCCCCAGAGCCCTGTCATATCCATACACAGTAGGGAGAATTAAAGAGGAAACTGGCAGCCTTAACATTTAATTTCCTTCCTCTTTCTGGGCTGGTCAGATCCTTTGCATTATTGTAACTACTTTTTTTATCATGCCTATAAATAGATGTGCTCTCATGTGTCCTGTGAAGCAAAGTCAGGCCAAAAAAGTCATTCATTCTGCATAATCAATACATGTAGTGGTTACTGGCTCAGATGAGATCTTGTATTGTTAGTTCTGTAGCTGGGAAAAAAAATGTTGACTAATAAAGATTAAGGGCTTTTTTTTTTTCCTTTTATGAAATGCTAATGTTGAAGACATGTTTGATATACTGTGAAATACATTTCTCTAATGTGAAGTTTCTGCTTTTTGTTGGGAAAGAGATTCAGTCCCTGGAGGATTTTAGAATTTGTAAATATAAAATTATCTGCTTCAGTGTTTTTTAAAAAAAGGTTGGCAGAAAGCCAGATTACTTACATTACTGTAATAGATTTGCTGACCTCTGACATCTGCTGCAGAGAAGTACATTGAATTTTTCATAATATCAGATGATGCAGATCTAAAAACTCAGTACACTGCACCATTATTTAATTCAGGACTTACTAAAGGAAAATCTTTTTTTGAGTAGCAGTTTATACGTGATTAAACTTAATATTGCCGATTGTAATAAATCAGGATTAGTATAGTACTGATTTGTTAATCTAACTTGTATTGATTTTAAGTTGTCTTTATTTAAGAAAAAAAAAAAAGAAAGGGAAAAAGACTGGCTTTTCACAGTGACTGAATTTAATAAGAAGCCCTGTGATAGCAAAGACTCCCCTACTGTTTCTGCTCTTGGCTGGAAAATGTTATTCTTGTATTATTCCAGGAAAAAAAAAAAAAACCTCATGCTGCTAAAAATCTGCTGCCTGTGGAAAGATTTTTTTAATACACTAGTGCTTACATATTCTATTTATGTTAATTGACTTATAAATAATACATTTTATTAATCTTAATATTAGAATCTTGATCATGATAAAGACCCTTTTATTTGGTCTTCTCACAGGCTTTACAAGTAAATATTCTTTAGACCACAAAATATTCTCCCATCTCCCTTTTTTATGAATACTTTGATACTTCCCCCCCCGTCGTGAAATACAGCCACAGTTCAGAGCAACTGAAAACATGGTTGTTGTCCCCAATGTACGATACATTCGAGGTATCTGGATCCAGTTTTTTGGACGTTGTCTTTACCTTCTCCTTGCACAAAGATTGATTAAATCTTACCTGCACTGCAAATATTTGACCAAAAAAAAAAAACAATAAAAACCCCACCTCGTGCTGGTTTCAGACATGTCACATTCTGCTAAACTATTTGGCTAACAGCAGATCGCATTCTTCCGGTGTTGGGCAATATTGACCTTAAATTGGCTAAGCCGGCTGCTTTCATGGCATGTGAGCCGGCTGCTTACATGTTCCGAGAGCTGTATTAGCTTTATTACTCCTGCGCTATAAAAACTTCTAATAATCAAATGATAAGATCATATCCTGTGGGTAATTGTGTTGTACCACGACAGGATAACTGAAAAAACACTCGGTGAAAATCGCAACCGACGGAAATCCCTACGTGAAGCGGCGGCCGCTGGTGCTGCCGGGCTCGGGGTTGCTCACCGGGGGTCTCCTGCTCCTGCCCCCCAAAAGCCACCTCGGCCACAGCCAGCCCTGCTTTCAGAAGAGGAGGGGAAAACCCTAGAACAAGCCATCCTTGTGTTTTGACTCGATTTTACCTTAGTCATGCCGCCTCCCCGATACGCAAAAGGTTTAATTCCAGATTTCCTGCCGCTGGCTCCGCTGACCGGCGATGTGAAATGTGTTTTTACTGCTGTCGGCCTGCCAGCTGCTGAGCTCAGTGAAAAATAACTAAAATGAAAACCTTGTACTCCCACATGAACCCTTAAGATCAGAAAAGGAAATTTAAGCCACAGTAACTAATTAGCACCCCAGCTAATGAGTTCTGGTGAGGTGCAGAAGTGGGAGGAGGAGTTTGGGTCCCGCGCTACCCTACAAGGCTCAGCAGAGAGCACCCGAGTGGTGATTAATTGTGGGGACCCAGGCCTTGCACCCGTCCTGGCCACAGCCATGGGTTAATCACTCAGCATCTTCCAGGGAAAGGCCCATTCCGTGTGCCTGGAGCATCCCTGCTCTCCCGTGGGGCACCGGACAGCGCCTTAGACCTTCATGGGTGGAATATGTAGATTTTTAATGGGCGACGCGTTCCCATGGAAACAAAACAAAGTCAAACACTCCCCTCGCAGTGCTAACAATTATTGTAATAAAACGTGTTTTTATTAAAAGCGATTTTAAATATTTAACACATGGCAGAGCGGCCTCGACGCTGCCCTCTGTGAAACCCAACCTTGCCTCGAGTGAAGTCCAAAGTGCTTTGTGCAGCACGGGGAGGAATTCGGGTGTTTTCACCAATATTTGCACTTTGCGAATGAAATGTAGCAGCCTCAAGTATGAACAAGATTATTTTTTTCTTCTTCTGCTTAGTTATGCTTTTTATTATATAAACATTAACTGTAATATTACAGTGGGAAGCAGGTATTTGGCAACTACGTATTATTTTGCTAAGTTTGCATAGAGGGAGCAGTTTCCAGTTTTAGCAGCTGTAACATGTTTAAACTCAGTTTGTAATGGGATCTGAAGATGAATATTCCCTGTGGGCTCTGCTTAGCTTCATTACTGGAGCCCTGCCAAATTCAGGGCTAGAAAGTATTATTCACGCCTCTTTGCACATACCATGTCAGAGCATGCTCAGTTAATGAATTTTGTTTCTAATATAGCATAAATTAGGTTTATATTTTAACATAATTTATGTTGTATTTTATTAAAATGTAAAATATTATGATCACGAGCAATCTAATTTCTGCTCTCTTAAGCCCAAACTGTGTTTGAACATCTAAGTATGTAAATCAAAATTGCATGCTTAGAAACTGATTCTAGGATAACAAACGAATATCTGAACCAAAGAGGTTTCTGCCTTGGAGTCTTAGATTAAAGATAATTAAGGATTCCTGGTATTTGAGCAGATTTATGTTGTTTATAAGCAAAGTACATTTTCTTCATAGAGTCAACTTGTCTTCTTTTTTTTTTTAACAAATTATGTTTGCTGTATTAAAGTTCATATTTTTAAAGTCTGAGTCTTGTATTAATCCCACAGTGAGTCATTAATCATACCAAAATGCATTATAAAAACTTTAATCACTGAAGTTGAAACTGAGATTGTAATGCAATCCATCCCTTTTAATTATATCAGTTATTTTTCCTTTCAGATCAAAAATTGCAAAGGGAAAACAGATAGATTAAAACTCGGTGTGTTTGATGCTTTCAAGGGGAGGATATTTTTTGTTTGCATTTCTTCCTTGCTTTTTTAAAGTGATTTCGTGCACTTTGGGGCAGTGAAAAATTCCTTTGCTTTTAACTCCTTTCCTCTCCCATTCTGCCTTAAAAAAAAAGACTCCCTGACAAAGGCAGGGAGCGTGGTGACTGTCGCTGCATGGGTGCCTTGCATGGGTGGCAGCGTGGCTGGTTCTGCGCCCACCCCTGCAGGGCTCCTGCAGCCCAACTCTCCCATCTTTCTGCCACATTCCTGGCACTCACCCTTGCACTCAAGAGAACCACCAGCCTGGAAATTGGGTAGCTCTTATCAAGTTGGCTGTGGCTTTGTAGGTGTTTTCCTGGGGTTTGCTGCATGCTGTTAAGGGCAAGGAGGGAAAACAAAAATAAATGGTGCTTTTTAATTTGTTTTTTTTTAATCAGTCTAAAAATAGTGGCTCGTATCCTCATCTGGTACAAATTGGTGTAGCCACATAAACCACTGCGGCGTTACGGACAACCGATCCACATGGACTCCAGCTCCACTGAATTTATGCCACGTGATAATCTTGCCAAATAAATTGATTTCTTATACTTGGATTTATAGATGTAGAGTTTAAACTGTTGCTTTTATGGCATGGAAGAAAATGGATTTATTAAGTAAACTGCTCATAGTAAATACATTTTTTCTTTGCTAGAATGGCAAAACCTGATCAATTATTTGTTCCTTAATCCCCTAGATTAATCCTGCCATATGAAAGATTTATTAAAGGAGAGGAAGATAAGCCACTGCCTCCAGTGAAACCTCGAAAACAGGATAACAGTTCCCAGGAGGGTGAAGCGAAAACAAAAGTGTCTGGAACAAAACGCATCAAAAATGAAAACCAAAAGAGCAAGAAGGAAAAAGATAATGCACAGAAACCCCAAGATGCATCTGAGGTTGGTTGCTTCCCTGCTTTTCAGTTTTTCAATTAAAAATGCACAACTTTAATCACATGAAATCCAGTGATAAAATACATAATTTAAACTGGAGAATTCCAACGAGTTGGCCTTCTAGTTTGCTCAGCAATGAAAATTCAGTTCTTGTGGTACTGTCTATGCTGGGATTTTGCTGGGCTACGAATGGCAGCCAGTTAGCTCCATATTGCACAGCAGTGATGGCAGAAGACCAAGCACTGGGTCTAACAAGTACCATTTCTGCTCACTGTGTTGTACAGTGGTCACCACTAAAAGATCAGCAGCTGCCAAAGGGAAACCACACAACTGCCACAGTTATTTCCTAATCTAAGTATGGGATGCGGGAATATCTAGTAGTGTTGATAATACTGTGGTAACTGTTGGACACGGATGATTTTTATAATGGGAACCTTTGGATCAGCCCTTCTGTGCTCACAGATGTGTGCACGGCTGTCAAAAAACATACCGCTCCCCAGGATTTTTATTATGTTATACTAAATTTCTTTTTGGACTAAAAGGTCACATTTTGAGGGAACCACCTTCTAAGCCCTAATTGAGACTGACTTCCCTCATGGCTTTCAGCTGAGGTTCCTATTGAGACATAATAGGTTCCTGTTCTGTCACCTGCTTCATGTGGGCAGGCCCCAGTTTCCCCACAGAGCTGTGTTACTTGCTGGCATAGGACAGTCCTCATGGAAGAGATTGTATGTTCGTAGCACAGGGTAAGATAGATGGTAGAATTCACAAATAAGGGTAAATTTCAAGTGTTGTTAAGTGATACAAAATCAATGGGATTTTCACTCTGGTGTTACTTAAGCACTTCCCTTTGCACATCCTGCTCACTGTCTCCTGTGTCCTGCTTGCACCCCATGTGAAGGAGGTGGTTAAGCTCCTCACACACAACCCCTGCAAAACATGTTGCTTTTCTTGTCTCAGTCTGCCAGATGACAGCAGCCTTCAAGGCGTTGCAGTGAAAGTAAGTATTTAAGGAATGTTGAAACCCATGACGTGCCCGGCAGACTATGGCTGCTCCTTTGGCTTTATTGCTGTCTGGCAGGTACAGAAGTCCTGTTTCTAAACCTCTGTGGAAATGGGTATTGAGTCAGCTACCAACAGTCCTCCTCTTCATTGTTTTAGCAAAACAATGCAGGACCTGTAAACACAGATACCTCTGAGACTTCATGTACCCAGTTTTGAGAACTGAAAATTTTGATTTTCGTGTCCCACTACGTCTTTAAATTGTGCTTACAAGGACAAATTCATCTCCCATCCAAAACAGAATCCGTTTTTTAAGTGGCCTTGATCAACAGTACCTTTAATATCTCATGTAAGAGCACTCCACAGAGAGACCTTTTGTTTTCTCTTGTATTGTAATATTAAAGCAGGGACCCCTGTTGGAGTAAAAAACACATGAGAGGATAGTGCACACAAACCTGCTTCGGTCACTGGAAGGTTGCAACATAAATTGCCCAAAGCAAGGAGGAAAGAAGTGAAGTGAAGGCTTGTGCTCCTTTCCCTGTCATTCCTTCATGCCTGGTTATTTATTGAGGGGTCTTGGATCAGTAAAGATGCATTACATGTTATCTCTACCACTGCTGCTAAGCCCAGCATAACAAGTCAGCAACAGAGAGACAGCCTTAACTTTGAATTTCCCTGCTTTTGTTGTTCCCTATCTCAAACTTCCTGCTGCTTAAACTGCAGTTATTTTTGTGTGGTTTGCAGGAAGAGTTCCTAAGCCGCGCTTATCGGAAATGTAGGGAACCTAGAGAAGACAAAAAAAATGTACAATTACGGCTGTTTCCTATTGTGAAATGGCACCTTTTGTAGCAGAATTAATGTCTCCTCCCTGACTGGGGTGGAAGACGTGTCCTGCCCATATTTAAACAGTGTGGGTCATTAAGGACCTTGGCGTCTGTGTCAGTCACTGTATGGGTAGGTGGTCACACACAGCCTGAGCAGTGAAGGGGCCTGTAGGGTAGATGCTTTGAGCCAGGATGGGTCTAGGGCTGCAGAGCTCATCTGTGCTCTGCTGTAGGGAGGCCTCCATGCCCAGGATGTGGCACTTAACAGGGCTGGCAGAAAGGAGACATTCAGCTCCTTTGGGTGGAGCAAAACCCAAGTCTGCTGGAGCCAGGTATAAGGTTGCGTGTCTCTTTTCCCCCAGCCAGCCCCTGGCAGTGGAGCCTTGTTCCTGAGCCCTTACTCAGGCACAGCAGTGATGGTGTGCTGCTCAGAGGAAGCCTCTGTAGCCACCACATAAATATGTAGGCACATCCCCAACCAAGCCACTGCTCAGACCATTTCTGCATGTGGCCTGGAAGCTGCCCTCAGCTGTGAGCTGAAAAAGTGCAGTCTGGTTACAAATGTACAGTCCTCTCAATGGCGTGTTCAACTCATGTACCATGAGAAATATGTCGGGAGAGAATATAACTTGAATTTATTAGGGTTGCATTTGCCTTTGTGCTCTTCGCTGTTTTCCTGCCATCACAATGACATTGTCAGTGTAACAAGACACCAGACAAAATGCTATTAGCCTTAGACTGCACATTTCCTCACAATAGCTGAAACTTCAATCAAAGTGTTGCTTAACAGAAACAAAGAGCAGAATGTACAGTTATTAAATATGATTCTCTTTTTTTTTTTCTCCTCCTTGCTTTGCTCATCTGTCTGGTATTTTCATGTAATTTTATAAGCTCGAGAGACTAGTGATGGTACTTTGTAAAGGACCTAATGATGGTATTTGGCTGCAAAAGGCAGCTATGAGTTTAAAAGAAGAAGTTAGGATGACTAACAGACACTGTAACTAATAGGCCAACCAAACAGACAGGAATATTTAAAAGCAGCTGTGAAGAAATAAATTGCTGAGAGGGTTAGATTCATTAGGACCGTCTCCGATTCCCCGCTCCTGTGACAGACCATAAAGCAGCATTTAGATGATAACTTTCTTGATGCGTCTTATCTTTACAATGAAGGAAGAAAGAAAACAATAATAATAAAGAACTCGCACAATGCTGCTGTTTTATGACTGTCTTCTACCACGACATGTCAGAGGAGAGTGACAGCAGTTTTGAAAAGGGCTGTCAGTCAGCTGGATCGCAGATGGGACACTCTGGTGACCTCCGTGGGTCACAGTTCAGCCAGCTACATAATGGGATGAATAGTGTGAATTGTGCACACAAGCTGTATTAATGGGGGAGCAGAACGAGCTGCGGTCCCATTGACGATAACGTATAAAAGCCATGTTTGTAATAGCAGGCACACACACTTACTGAATGTTGACAACTTCATTTTAATCCGTTAATAAAAAAATGTGTGTCCTAGTTAAGCTGTGGCAGTGATTTGCTGCCTACAATAGGGATTCCTAGTATGCCATTTCTATCATTTTCACACTTTAATGCAGAACTGGGTGTGAATGATCTCCTCTGTGATCACTGAATGTTTAAGATAGCTATGCTAGAGAGACTTTAAGTAAGAAAAAACATGGGAATTGTGTTGTTTTCTTCGGTGAAATTTCTGTAGCCTTACCATTTGTGTTATGAAATCTGCTCTCCTGCATTTGCCTAATTAATTTTACAAGCATATAACCCCAGCATTTAACTGTCTGGTCAAGCCACCAATGCCTCTCGTCAGGTTACAAATATCTGCTGTTTTGAAATGCTTTATTGTGACCCTGGCAGGGATGGTGTATTTCTTAATTTTTCCAGGAGACAATTTTCTTTGTTTGAGTCCCATGCATGATGTTAGGGCCTTTAGAAGGGTGATTGGCAAGTCCTTCTCTAAAAATAGCCAAAAGTGTACTGTGTGTAATCTTACAGACAGTCCGCTGAAATGCACTGCATTCTTACTACTGTCTGTTGAATCATTTTATTAGGTTTCATCAGAACAAGAGAAGGATCAAGAATCGGCAGACCAGAAAAACTTCCCTGAACACCCTACAGTGGGAGAGACGAAACAACCCCTGCAAGGCCCTCCACCTCTTGTATCAGAGACAGCTCAGACACTGCCACTGGAAAAGACAGACCTGACAGAAAACGGCACCAATGGTGAGAAAGCCAAGGAGGAGGTTGAGCACTCATCCTCTTTCTCAAGTATATCTGTGCCCCCAGAAGAAGACACCGTGCTGGATGCCACTATCACAAAGCGATTGCACCCCCCAGCAGATGCCCTGGAAGACACAAAGCCTGAACAAAGACTACACAAAGCTTTTACCGATAGCTTAGAAAGCGAACCTCCAGAAATGCCCTTCACAGCTTTCCCAGTCCATCTGCCCACTCAAAGCGACATGGAAGATGAGAAGTTGCCAGAGATGGCCGATTACATCGCCAACTGCACGGTGAAAGTGGACCAGCTGGGAAATGAGGATATCCACAATGCACTGAAGCAAACACCCAAAGTCCTGGTGGTGCAGAACTTTGACATGTTCAAGGAAAAAGAGCTGCCTGGGTCCATGAATGATGACTCCACTTTCGGTTACACACCACTTCTGTACTCAAAGGGTAACCCAGGCATCATGTCACCTCTGGCAAAGAAGAAGCTGCTGTCGCAGGTCAGCGGGACAGCGCTGTCTTGTAGCTATCCTTACGGTTCTCCTCCACCTTTGATCAGCAAAAAGAAACTCAACAGCAGAGATGAACTGTCCTCAGGCATATCACAAGGTCCCCATGCCCCCAGTTCTGATCCTGTAGCAATTAATAGGCCTTCAGTCATACAACATGTACAGAGTTTTAAAACCAAGGAAGAAAGGAAATCCATTAACGACATTTTTAAACATGACATGCTAAGTAAACCGGATCCTCAGCGCTGTGATTTTTCAAAACATCACCTCAGTTCTCTTGCCGAGTCATACGTACCGAAGTCGGATATCCAGGACTGCAAAGATAAAATGAGTGAGAAAAGGGCACTGCAGCACTCCCATGTGCCCACTTTCTTGGCAGATTTTTATTCATCACCTCATCTGCACAGCCTTTATAGGCACACAGAACACCACCTTAATAATGAACACACATCAAAGTACCTCCCCCGGGACATGTTCAGAGAGTCTGAAAATATTTCTACTTTTACTCAACACAAACACCAAGAAAAACTAAATTTAAATTATCGCCCATCTTTGCATCAGCAAGAAAAAAAGGCAACAGTGGAGGCCTCTTCAGATGATCAGCCAACAGATTTGAGTCTTCCAAAGAGCATACACAAACAGACTGCAAAGGCTCCAGGCTCCAGCCTCCCTCATTCATCCATGGCCCAGCAAGAGTGCAAAGGTATGTCCCCGTTCCAGGCTGCGAGCAGCCAGGCGGTGAGCCTAGACTGTAACCCCAAAGCTTGCCGCGTGTCCCCCATGGCCATGACAGCCCCGAAAAAACACAGCGAGTTGCTCCATAGGTCTGGGAAGCAGCAGGCCCAGAGGCTGGAGAACCTGAGGAAGATGGAGGGAATGGTGCATCCTATCATCAGCCGCAGAACGAGCCCGCAGAATGTTGGGGCTGCCCGGCCTTTGAAACGGAGCCTGGAGGATTTGGACAAAGTCATTTCTGAAAAAAAAATCCGAGCTGTCTCTCCTCTGCACTTACCAAAGGAGACCCCGACGAAAGACAAGGTTCCCGACCCAGAGGGGGAAGGCAGCAAGCCGGTGCATGGCCACCATTCTGGCAACATGCTGGAAAGCCACAAATTTCCCCTCTCACACCCCATCTTCCCAGGCTTGTATCCGGGAAGCCTGTGCACAGGGCTGAACAATCGCCTCCCGCCCGGGTATTCTCATCCCCTGCAGTACTTGAAAAATCAGACCGTGCTCTCCCCACTAATGCAGCCTTTGGCTCTTCACTCCTTCATGGTGCAGAGACAATTCCTCACATCCCCTGCAAACTCCCAGCAACTGTACAGACACTTAGCTGCAGCAACACCTGTAGGAAGTTCCTACGGTGACCTTTTGCATAACAGCATTTATCCTTTAGCTGCTATAAACCCTCAAGCTGCGTTCCCACCTTCCCAGCTGTCCTCTGTACATCCCAGCACAAAACTGTAAACCCCCTCGCTCACAAAAAAAGGTCTGAGGAGAAAAGTTCAGTCAGCAACATTCCTCCCCCTGTGACGACGTCTCGCAGATTTAGCAGTCTGTATTTTTGTCAGCCAGGATGCAGTCGTATCCCACCAAGAGGAGCGCTTCGGAGTTTGATGGAGACAGGACTGCTTCTTTAATTTTGGCTCCCACATCAGCCCCTCTCACCCCTTCTCCCTGCCCTCACGAAAAAGAAAACCAAACAAAAAAACAACAAAACAGGAAAAAGAAAAAAAGTAAAAAAAAAAAAGGAAAGAAAAATTCATTGAATTTTGCATATGTGTTTTCTGAAAGGACTTGAACATGGTAAGAGCAGATGTTCAAAGGGAGCCGTGGAAACGTAGGCCCAGTCCTGAGCTCACTGAAACCCCGGTGAGGGCTGTGTTTGCCTTTCACTGAGCCAAGGACCAGAGGCTGTGCGTTGTTGCCAGTGAGTCAAGGACTCAAGATGAACCTGGAAAGGAGAAGCAGGCTGAGAATCTGTACAATCAGTGGATGTGCTTTTTTGGGTAACCTTCCCTGACTTTAAAAGATTCAATCAATGCAATGTATAGTAAAACGGCAATAGATTTTTCATTTTAACACTATTAGAACAGAAGGGTAAACACTGTTTAATTTGACTGTACATATCCACTTCATAAACTACCAGTGTCACATTTGGTCACCATAATTTATATAGTTTTGTTTGTCCAGTATATTCTGTGCTCTTTATGTTTGTTTTTTTTGTTTTGGGTTCATTTTTTTTAAATTAAACAGTATCATTTTATCTGCAACTTTTTTAAAGGCTGTGGCTGTCCTAATTTTTTTTTTATTATGTGTTTGTAATTTTTCCAGTTTCTTTATACTTTTGAGCAGCATTTTTGTTTCGTTTTTGTGGTAACGTTTACTGTTTACAAACTGAAGCAACTGGTTCAGATTAATCTTAATGGTTATAAACATACTGTAGGTGATGTTACGGTGCAAGGATGCGAACAAGGTTCCTTTCCCCACGGCCCAACCCTGCAGGGTGCTGAGCACCTCTCGCCCTCCTCCCGGTTGTTGTGATGGCTCCCACGCCGCTTCTCCCCTCCCACCGAGCTTTGCTTTCCTGTATTGTGGTCCATGACTCTGTCGAGTGTTGTACTTAACCTTGCCTAGGCTGTGAAACCCTCCTGCCTACCAGAGAAACGGTCTAGAAAACAAAAGCTCCCTGGCACAAGCTTCTGGATGACAAAAGAGTGCAGAAAACGGATTTGTGTTTTGCGAGAATGTCAAGAATTTCAGAAATTGTGAGAGGAGCCAGTGTGGATTTGAATCAGAGGCTTATGGGTTGGGTCCTGTGCCTTGCGAGCAGGCTGGGCTTGGTAGGATGAGTAGGGGGTTCCGTGCAGTGGTTGGGATGGTCCTTCCACACTCCCACAAGGATCTTGGCCTCTCTCTGGGCATCCTTTCACAGGGGGAAAGCCCAGGCATGGAGAGGCTCGGTTTTCCTGATGGAAGAGCTTCCTATGGATGTATATTCACTTTGCAGGACGTCACCATCACGCAACTGAGCACAGACATCAGTAAAGCAAAGTGTGACTTGGAGGCTTTATACAATGTGAAAATTGGTTGTGATTCAAACCATCTCAGTTACTGTTCAAAGACAGCATAATCGATATAAAAAGAAAAATGGAAACTACTAAGAAACACTTTGCATGCTAGGCATGTCATTAAATTTTCCCGTGATATGAAGCCAAATACCACATATAATGTATCATACTTAATATCCAAAGGTGAAAACCAGAATAATATACTCGTCTACTGTTAAAGATCCAGCTTCTTCAATTAAATACTTTATATTCCTGTGGTAAAACTATATTTGATTGATTGATAAACAGACTAGTAGAACTTAGAACATGGATGTGCCGGTGCAGAGCATCCTGCTGCTCCACAAGTTGTACAGGAAACAGAACCACAGGCTCATCCGGGCAGAGGCCACAGTGTGGAGGACATCTCTAGTATAAAGTTGCACTAGATCTGAATCACGTAAGAATCAGGGGTTTGGGGATGGGGGGGAGGAGGGCGGGGGGAAAGAGGGAGAGAATATAAAAATCTACAGCAAATGCAAACAGCAGCTTGTCGTGTGTTTGGCATAGCAAATGCTTCTCCTTGTTTTGGTTAAGTTGTGTGTCCTGGAGTTGTGCATTTGTTTACGCGACGTGTCCGGTGTCCCTTTTGGTTACGTCCTGTTGGAGTTTGCTGGTTGCCTTTTTGGAGCCGTGCTGAGGCAGCGCAGGGCTGGGGGACAGCGAGAGGGGAGGAAAGCTCCTCGCTTGCCCCACGAGGAGACTGGCCACTGCTGACTGGGGAAGCTCATAATATACTGGGCAAAACATCAGGGCAAAGGAAAAGAAATGGTAGCATAAACCCCCAACAGAAGCGGTGCATTATTTGTTTAAGAACTCTTAACAGAAATCTTGGAAATCTTTCAATAGACTATTGAATTCTCCATTGNGGGAAAGCCCAGGCATGGAGAGGCTCGGTTTTCCTGATGGAAGAGCTTCCTATGGATGTATATTCACTTTGCAGGACGTCACCATCACGCAACTGAGCACAGACATCAGTAAAGCAAAGTGTGACTTGGAGGCTTTATACAATGTGAAAATTGGTTGTGATTCAAACCATCTCAGTTACTGTTCAAAGACAGCATAATCGATATAAAAAGAAAAATGGAAACTACTAAGAAACACTTTGCATGCTAGGCATGTCATTAAATTTTCCCGTGATATGAAGCCAAATACCACATATAATGTATCATACTTAATATCCAAAGGTGAAAACCAGAATAATATACTCGTCTACTGTTAAAGATCCAGCTTCTTCAATTAAATACTTTATATTCCTGTGGTAAAACTATATTTGATTGATTGATAAACAGACTAGTAGAACTTAGAACATGGATGTGCCGGTGCAGAGCATCCTGCTGCTCCACAAGTTGTACAGGAAACAGAACCACAGGCTCATCCGGGCAGAGGCCACAGTGTGGAGGACATCTCTAGTATAAAGTTGCACTAGATCTGAATCACGTAAGAATCAGGGGTTTGGGGATGGGGGGGAGGAGGGCGGGGGGAAAGAGGGAGAGAATATAAAAATCTACAGCAAATGCAAACAGCAGCTTGTCGTGTGTTTGGCATAGCAAATGCTTCTCCTTGTTTTGGTTAAGTTGTGTGTCCTGGAGTTGTGCATTTGTTTACGCGACGTGTCCGGTGTCCCTTTTGGTTACGTCCTGTTGGAGTTTGCTGGTTGCCTTTTTGGAGCCGTGCTGAGGCAGCGCAGGGCTGGGGGACAGCGAGAGGGGAGGAAAGCTCCTCGCTTGCCCCACGAGGAGACTGGCCACTGCTGACTGGGGAAGCTCATAATATACTGGGCAAAACATCAGGGCAAAGGAAAAGAAATGGTAGCATAAACCCCCAACAGAAGCGGTGCATTATTTGTTTAAGAACTCTTAACAGAAATCTTGGAAATCTTTCAATAGACTATTGAATTCTCCATTGGCTGAGAAGTCTTTTTTTTTTTTCTTAATGTCTTAAATGGGGCTTTGTTTGCATTGTTTGAGTTCAAGGGGCCTTATTATTGAATGAAATTGCACAAGCCTTTCTTTGTGCAATCAGACCATTGTTATTGGTAGGTTTGTAAAGGAAACTGCGGAATCTAATTGGCAATAGAGTCATAAATCTATTTACTAGTAGCCAGTTCCAAGAAATGTTGCAATTCAAACACACTATATCCAGGATGCACTAGGGATGCCGAAGGTTGTGAGATCCAAAGGAAAAGGCCCAGCAGCAAACAGCTCGCGTGTAGCTTCTGGCCATACTCTGAGCCAGGCTTCACGGAGCGTGTGGGAAGTAGGGCCTGATTCCCAGTGTGATCCATACCCCTGGCCAGGCTGGGCGGGAGGGGCCGGCGGGCTGTGGCAGGTGGGTCGGTGCCTGGGAAGTCATTTGTCCCAGCTGCAGAGAACTGGCTTGGTGGACACTGGAGTTGGAGCAGGAGGCAAGCACTGGGCTGCCTCTGCCAGCACCTTGGCCCCACTGGGGGGGACATGAGGCTGCCACCTCCAGAGACACCTCTGGGGTGCCTCACCCCCCTGCCTGCTCTGTCCCTCTGCAGTGGTCAGTGAGGCAGCACCTGGTTTGTGGTGATTCTGGTGAGCAGTGGGACTGCCTGCACTGGTGGGAGGCGGGCGGCATTGGCAGCACTGCCATGGGCACTGCCGGTGGTGTTTGCTGTACACGTGGTTGATATTTCGCTCGTTCTCTTCCTCCTCCTCCTCCCCTCTCCCCCCAGCCCCCGCAGTTTTAAATATGTTCTAATAATGGCAGCATAATCTACTAGCTGTTTATACTTTTTTAACTTTCTTTTGTTGTAAATATTGTATACTTTTTGTGATTCAAGTTATGTAGCCTATATGCTCTGTAAGGTGATGATTTGTATATACAAAAATGGCCCAGTAATATTATATAGTTTCCCATTTAAAAGGTTATTGAGTAACCTTTGTGTTAGTTTAAACACTACCAGAAATAAAGCTGAGCCAACTATAAACACTCAATTTTTGTATGTTTTCCAAATTGTACTTATTAATGCTTTTGATACTGTATTATGTGCCAATAGTTTCCCAATCACATAGCAGGCAAAAGATATTTTGTACTTTTTGATCCACTGTAATATTTAATAAAAAATGTTACTATCTGTTCCCTTTTGTGTTTGATTAATAATTCTGTAAACAGCCCTTATCGCAATGGATTACATATTATCCCATCTGACCTTTCAGCCCTCTTATATTGGCTTTTCTGGAGAAAGTATCTCCTCCTGCAAATGATTAGATTAAAGAAATGGAAGTTTGCAATTTCCTAAAGGAGGAAGAGACAAGATCTTCAGTCAGTGCCCCTCTATTTTTGCAGTGTGCTTACATTAAAATGTGGCTGCAACTGTAGGAATAGCTTTTGAGGGGATAACATCCATGCTTAGCCAGGGGCTCCACTACCAAATTTCCTTTGTTTGCATCTCAGAGCAGGACTTTTTCCACCAGTACTGCATTTCCTCTGTTTGCTGGGGCATGGGGGAAATACCAGCCTGGGAGGAGGGAGATCTGGCCATTGGGCATCTGTGAAGGACACAAATAAGTGAGAGAATCATAGATTATGCTGAGTTGGAGGGACTCATCAGGATCATCAGGTCCAACTCCTGGCCTCGTGCAGGACACCACAAGAATCACACCATGTGCTTGAGAGCATTGTCCAAACACTTCTTGAACTCAGACAGGCTTGGTGCTGTGATCAGTTCCTGGACACAGGTTTGCAGAAGTGCTCCGTAAAGCCCTGCACTGCCTCTCCAGTGGGGTGGGCTGGGAGCAGCAGGATGGGTAGTCATGGTGGATCCACCAGCATGGCTCCCAGGGAGGCGCTTACTGAGCTACAGGGTCACTGATGGGCTTAGTTGCCTGCGACAAACTCTCTTCTCTTTTGATATCCAAGTCCTCATTGCATCAATTGCTCTTCAAAGAGGACTTCCACAGTTCAGGCATGCACTGTGTATGACCAGACAGAATAAACCTTCCTCTGGTTTAACCTGCTGCATGATCATTTCCAGTGATCTTGTTTATTCTTGTATTGTCATAAACAGTAACTAATCATGCCTTATGTGAAGCTATGGGAGAAGACAGGACCCTCTAACAAACCTTTTCCCCCATGCATTTCCTTCTCTTCATGTTGAAAATGCTGCCAACTGGGGAACACCTGTATTAAGCACTTGAAACTGCTTCAGGGTTTGAGAGTGAGCTGTCCAGTGGTCTGAGAGAGAACAAGCAATGCTGTGTGACTGGCTTCCTGTGGACAAGGGGTTTGTCACCTTGTGACACCAGTTTTTTCAAATCAGCTGCCAGCAGCAGGAAAAGAACAATTTCGGGGAGCTGAAGCAAAGCAGAGATGCACAATGTGTTGCTAGCTGCAGTTTAGTTCTAGCTGAGGGTTGTTAGTTCTGTCCTTTGCTGTCTCACCTTTCTGCACCTTCTTGCAGAAGGAACAAGAGCAGTAATTCTGGTTTCCTCTGGTTTCTGGGTCATGGCAGCTGTGTGCCTGCTGAACACACTCCTTGAGGACCTTGCAGGACCTTCACAAGCCTTGCACCAGCCTGCAGGGCACGGAGGGCTGAAAGGGGATGGAAGTCCTGGGGCAGGATCCCCCTGCCCTGGATGGATCTTGAGGGGTGTGGCTCAGCAGCAGCTGCATCACCTGGCAGCATCTTGGGGCCAGCTGTAACCCCATGGGGATGCCAACCTGTTGGGAAAGGGGTTGCTCTCCCTCTTTGCCTCACCAGTGGTGTCTCTGCCCCAGAATATTTCAGGAACATTTTTTTAGGAAAGTTTCTGCTGCTGGGAGGAGCTGATCACGCACAGACATCACTGGTAATCCTCATTGGCACTGTAATTGCTCTGGGAAATGCAGTGCTCACCCACAGGCTTTCTAGGAATATCAGTCAGACACCTTTTGCTCTTCCCAAAGCAAAAACAACAGAGCCTGTATGTTTGCCTTCCCCAGTTCAGGCACACACACAGCCGAGCTGCTATGGGAACATATCACCTCCCCAGATTAAGAGAAACATGGATGGCCTTAAGGAAAGCAAAAGCAGTGCCCTCCAAAGCATCCCCAGCCTCTCTCATGTGTGCCTGGACTTGTGGCAGCTGGAGGTTTGCATTCTTGCAGGAGAAGGCCATGGCTGTGGCCAGGCAGTGTCCCCTCCTACCCCCTGCACAGGCGGCATGTGTCCAGCAAGCAGGCAGCGATGCAAGGGCTGCTGGATACAACTTAATCTGTGCTTTCATTTAGCTTTTCAATTTATCCTTTATGATTAAAAAAGAGAGTATTCGCGATGTCAGATGCTCCATCTAGTGCTCACCTGGGGAACGAGCCCCCCGGGTCACAGGCCAAGCCTTGGGCAGGACATCCCCTGTCCCCTACCCTGGGGATTTGGGGCATCAGGGACAGGACCCTCCATGAGGGCTGGCAGGCTGGGGCACAGGGGACAAACATGCCGAAAACTGGGCTAGACAAATGCACGAAGACTTTCGTGGCTGCTGAAAAACCAGTGTTTTGGGTACAAACGCCTCGCTCAGGTGACCCACAAGTCCTGTGTGGTGGCAGCTCTCCCAGCAAAGGGGGTGGCTGAGGGTGCCCAGGAAGAAAGAGAGCCAAAAATCACAGAACTTGCAAACATTCCTCAGTTTACTCTGAAATTTAGGAAGGAAAGGAAACAAATCCCATACCCCATCTGTTGCTGAGGCTGTCCCATGCCCTGCTCTGCCACAGGCCACAAGGCAGCACCGCCCGTGAAGTGGCAGTGCGAGGTGACATGGAGGCATGAGGCAGTGAGGCTGTGCCATGGGGTGGGGCTGTGCCAGGAGACAACGCCGTGAGAAAATGCCATGAGAAAATGCTGTGAGATAATGCCAGGAGACAATGCCACAAGAAAATGCAGTGCAGGGAGGGACTGCTGTGCCACGAGGTGAGACCGTGAGGGGCTTTCATGCCATGAGGGGCTGCCATGGCGTGAGGGGATCCTGTGAGGGGCTGCCATGCCATGTGGGGATCCTGTGAGGGGCTGCCATGGGATGAGGGAATCCCAGGAGGGGCTGCCATGCTGGGAGGGAACCCTGTGAGGGGCTGCCATGCCATGAGGGGCTGCCATGGCATGAGGGGACCCTGTGAGGGGCTGCCATGCTGTGACACAATGCCATGCCGTGAGAGACTGCCGTGCCATGAGGGGATCCCGTGAGAGGCTGCCATGCTGTGAGGGGCTGCCATGCTGTGAGGGGATCCTGTGAGGGGCTGCCATGGCATGAGGGGCTGCCATGGCGTGAGGGGACTCTGTGAGGGGCTGCCATGCTGTGACACTATGCCATGCCATGAGAGACTGCCATGCCATGAGGGGCTGCCATGCTGTGAGGGAACCCTGTGAGGGGCTGCCATGGCATGAGGTGGTCCTGTGAGGCACTGCCATGCTGTGACACTATTCCATGCTGTGACACTATGCCATGCCGTGACACAATGCCATGTCGTGAGGGGATCCTATGAGGAGCTGCCATGCCGTGACATGATGCCATGCCGT
>WBMV01007114.1:2609-30680 GCA_013396655.1 Campylorhamphus procurvoides | reverse complement strand
CCTGTGAGGGGCTGCCATGGCATGAGGGGATCCCATGAGGGGCTGCCATGCCGTGAGGGGACCCTGTGAGGGGCTTCCATGGCATGAGGGGCTGCCATGGCATGAGGGGACCCTGTGAGGGGCTGCCATGCCATGAGGGGCTGCCATGGCATGAGGGGACCCTGTGAGGCGCTGCCATGCTGTGACACTATGCCATGCCATGAGAGACTGCCATGCCATGAGGGGCTGCCATGCTGTGAGGGAACCCTGTGAGGGGCTGCCATGGCATGAGGTGGTCCTGTGAGGCACTGCCATGCTGTGACACTATTCCATGCTGTGACACTATGCCATGCCGTGACACAATGCCATGTCGTGAGGGGATCCTATGAGGAGCTGCCATGCCGTGACATGATGCCATGCCGTGAGAGACTGCCACGCCGTGAGGTGATGCCAGGTTGTGATGCAACGCTGCAAAACTTCCCATCTTGCACAAGCTGGTAAGAGCTGCTCTTTAAGCCATTTTGGTGCCAAAACAGGCATCTCATGGCACCCAGGGGCTTGGGCACACCACAAATGCCACCTTATGCTGAGAGACACCAGAGAGGTGAGCAATAGCCCCAGCTGATTTTGGGGCCACCATACAGGGGTGTGGGAGCTGCAGTGCCAGGAGGCAATGCCGTTCCCCTTCCATGAGGCACTTGCCACGATGGGGTTGAGCTGCATATGTGGGAGCAGAAGGCAAAGGTTGTGAGTGGCCGTGCTGGCCTCCCAGAACATATCCCACGTACTAAAGGGTATGGACACAGTCAGGGGCCATGCCCCAAGGATGAAAATATTACACCTCTCTCGTTCTCTGGATTGTTCATGGATACACCTATACACAATTTCACTGAGTTTACAGGCAGCAGGGATGCAGTGGATATCTGCAGTGAGAGATGCTGGCTGGTGTTGCTTGGAGCAGAATTCAACTCTTGTAAACCCATATACTGTGGGCATACCCAGTTTGGTTTAGCCACTGCTAGTGTGGGGCAGGAGGCCCATGGGGTGCTAGATCCCTCAATTGCCTTGGCACGGGTTTCTACACCAGACTCAGCTCCCACTGGGATGTCTGGGACCGTGGCATGAACAGTGTGTGTGGTCACACAAGCAGGTGATGGCCATGTGGCTCTTCTGGGCTGGTGCCCTGCACCATTCCCTCCACTCTCCGGTACCACTGGGGGGAATTATGGAGCTGCTGCCTCATCCCCCAGCACTGCCTCCCACAGCCCTGCCCAGACCCTCCATTTCCACAGGGATCACAGGGTGCTCTCCTCCTCTCACAGGGCTCCCTTGTGTTTTCTGGCAGTGCTTTTCTCTGCAAGCTCCCAAAAAAACAGCCAGGCAAAGCAAGCTTTCCCCCTCTGCCCCCCGCCGGTGTCTGTGGAGCTCTCAAATGAGGAATAAAGCCATTTGTTTCTAATTATATTTGGCAGCCACTCAGAGAATTTAGGACTAAAGCACGCCATTTTTTTTTGCTCCTGATTAAAGCACTTGACCTCATAAGCAAAAAGCAAAGATTGCAACACACCCCCACAAGTAGGCTAGGAACAAACTGCAAAGACCAAAAAAGAAAACCCCCTTTGCTCTAGATACACAAAATAATTCATTATGAAACAAAAGGCAGAATATTTAGTGCATCGCCCGAGCTCGCCTAGGGCTCAGCTCACCGCCCAATTACTGCTTTTAGAGCTCTTACTCCAAGCACAGGCTCATGCAGTGAGGGCCCACATGCCCCATTGAGCCCAGGGCATGCACGTGGCCAAGACCCATTTACTGCCTGTGGGAAGGAAGTGCCTTTCATGGGACAGCACCAGCTCGCCAGGTCCCCATGTCCAGCTGATGGGACAGCTGGGATGAGGACCAGTGACAGCAGGTAAGTGAGTTTTCATAATTTTATTTTTTTTCCCTGAATTCCCAGGCTGAAATAGTTTTTACACACCAGGTGCAGCATCCTTGGTGCCTAATTTCAAGGAGTAGCTGCATTGGGGTGCCCTGGCATGGCTGGGCGCTGCAGACCCTCCTTCCTGCCTTCAACCCAGCAGCATCCAGCTCCCATGTTTGCAATTTTCCCTGTCTTTAATACAGCGCAAGGATGTGTTGCAACTGCAGAAGAGTCAGTTGGCTCCCAACCAAGAGAAATAGCAATGATCTTGATGGCATCCTTTAAAATAGCAGAGAAACCAGCTCAAACAGAAATTAACTACACTGCGAGGTTCCGTGGTCCATAAAATACTTCCCCTGGCTCCATGGTTTTAAAATAACATGAAAGAAATACTTTCCATAAAAAGTAGTTAACTAGCATACAGATTTTTTTTTAGTCATAATTCTGAGAGTCATACCCAAACAAAATAGTTATACAAGCATTAAATTATACATTAAAGGAGGCTGATAAAGTCAGTGGATTACAGAGCTACCATATAAGATTTCAGATATACAGATAACAGCATTATTAACATTTCTATTAAAGGTGACCTACAAAAAAGGGACAAAAATAATCTGTGATGCTTCTGATTTCTTGTGATGCAGGAGAAATGGCTCCAGCCCAACTGCCACCTAGTCCCTGTCTGCTTCCCCTCCCTATCCTCTGCCCCCAAAATTAATGGAGAGCAGAGGATTGCTTTCTTCTGGGACTGCAAATATCTAGGCTAATGCTCTCTGTTTTACCTGTGAAACTTCCTTGGAGGGCTTGATGGGTACCAGGGGTTTGACCATGTGAGCAAAGATAGCAATGGGCACAGGTGGCTGCAGCAGGGCTGGGGGATGGCTTCTCTTGAAGGGCTTATTCTGCATCTCCCCTCCAGTGGTTCCTCCTCTGGGTGTTCCCCAGTGCCTCTGAGGCTGTTCCTGTGCTACAGCTCTTCCTGGGTTGGGGGTACCACCTGCCTCACCCCTTCAGTCCCTAGCAGGGTTTCACACTGTCAATGGGCAATATGAAATATATAATCATAAGCATTTATAATGAAATGTTAAAGATATGATTATATATAGAAAAAAAATAATAAATATATCAGAATAATTTTATAGATGCATATAGTTGTCTGGATAATATATTTTTTCTCTATAGGTTTGTATACTTCTATTTACATAGATAAATATACATACTTTCATTGTACAAATATATAATGTAAATATATAATTACCACTGAGACTGCTGCTCCTCTGTCCCTGGTGGCTGGGATTGTTTATCGGGTTATTTGGTTGCTGTTAGTTTCAAAATTTATGTGGAAGAAACCAGCGAACAAATTGCCATACACAGGCACACACAGAAACACAGCACTTTGGAGTCACACACCCATCTGTGAGTGGTGTCCAAACTGCTCTGTCCAGCTTGAAGGTGGAATCCTGTCCTGGTGCTTGGTCTGTGGCACCAGTGACCCTGCCTGGATATAGTGACCCATATCCAGGTTAGGGGGGCTTGCAAGAAGGATGAGGGCTGGGTGATTTTATACCAGTTTCTCTGTGCATTTGGGCTTTAACTTTAGGTTATTAATATACAATGACTCTAGATTTCCAATTGTAGCCTGTTTTCCTATACCATTAGTATCTGCTTTATCCTAAGCAATGAGTGACCTGGGAGCCAGGTGTGGCTGTGTGGCCCATCCAGCAGCCTGCCTTCAGGAACCATGAGAGGCCTTTGGAGAAAGACCCTGGGAAGTGTTTTGTAAAACACGTCATCTTACAATACTTACAAAATGTGTCCCCCATCAGCAAAACCAGCAAAGGCTGCTGACACATGTTGTGGCTGGGCAACCATCTGCTTTGCCACCATGGACATCTTGTCTCAGGACATGATAATCACACAATAAAATCCTGGTCCCTGCTGAAGGGTAGGAGCAGGGGCTGTACAGTAAAAACTGCTGAATGGTTCCCTTTTCATTTACTGTAGTTTTTGAATTAGACAAAACTCCATTTCATGTGATGTGAAAATGAGAAGCTGGAGAAGATGGAGAAGGCACTACTCCATCATGAGACGAACAAGAGTGGATTACATTTTCCCATCTGGAATTATATTGCAGCCCAATCAAACATCACCCATATAATATAAAATAAAGTGAATAAAGCCTGAAAAACCCCCACTACATTAGTAGTTTACCTGGGTAACATAAACCAAATCTCTTTTGGTGTGGACAGGTTTCTGATACAAACCAGATCACCTACAAGGCAGCTGCAGATGCTACTCTTCTCCAAACTAGTAACAACATACAAAAATGGTACACAAGATGTGTCTGAACTGCAGCAAAGGGCCTCTGAAGCAGGAATGGGAAGATGGATGCCAATTCATTATGTTGTTATGTATGTCAGTGGGAAAGGGATTTTGCTCCCAATAACTTAAAACGTGATGTGAAAGGCATTCAGGTTTCACTCCTTAGGAGTACCTGTATCCTGTGTAGTAGCAGATCCTGACAACTCCTTAGTCTCCATCCACCATGTCCTAAGCCATTGGCTGGCCAGGTCCTGGGGGGCTCTGAAAAAGCAGCCATTATTCCCACAATCCCTTTGTCTTCCCCTGCATATTCTGCTTTGATCTGCTAGTGGAGATGGAGGAACTTCAAGAGTGGAGTCACCAGTTGTATTTTCCATTGGCTGCTTTGGAGGGTGTTTGCTTATCCCCCTCTCTCCTCACTGGTGTGTGATAGCCCTGCTCAGAAGGAGCATCTGTTCTTCATTTAGAGCCAATGCTAAGCTACTTTTGCTATGGGACTGATGGAGGCAGAAGATGAAATTATTTATCCAGGTTTATCCACTAAATAGCTTGCCTGTTGCACCTATCGATTATTGGTCCTCCTCCATTCAGAGGAATTAGATGGATCAAAGAACTGAAATCAACGTGACAAGGAACAGCAGTTCCCAGCTCAGTCCAGATTCGGCTTTTCCGACAGGCCCTTACAAGGCTGTGTACTGAAGATCCCAGAGACAGCCAAGGGAGCTATATGCTGTTAGAATTAGGCTATATCTCCATAAGGATCTGGCACAAAGGAATTACAGCTGCATGCTGGATACTTCAAACAAAACAACAAGGTTACTTGGACAAGGAATCCAGTGGCTTTGCCATCTCTGCAGGGGATGGCTGTGGGCTCTGTGCAATGCTGCTGCCACCATCCCCCTCAGTGCCATCCCCACTCTTCTTTGCTGTTTCTCTGGTGAAGTAGGGTTTGGATATCTTATTAATTTTCATTCTTATTATTTTTTTCAAAACCAACTTTTTTAAAGAAAAGCTCTGCCTGGGCTAATTAGGGCTCCTGAAAGCTGGAACAAAGCAATAAAATACACGATGCCATGATGGCTGCAGGGCCTCAGCTATTGCCATGTGCCACATCCAGAGCTGGGCAGGACACTGCACACCTCCCTGCCATGAAGCACGTGGACATTGCCTCACCCGACCACCACAGAAGATGCAGCCAGAAAATTAGCTCCAGTGGCCTTCAGCCCGAGTGACAATTGCTCCATTAACACAGCCATCCTCACCAAGTGAGCAGCCCCCTGCTTTGACACTGGTATAACCAAGAGAGATGCTCATAGAAATTGGGAAAGTTGTGCTCGTGCCAGTTTATTTTATTTTCCTTACCCAGCTGAGAAAGCAGGAAGAGGGGAAAAAGAATGAACATATAATTTCTTGGATTCACCTAGCTGAGAAGCAATGGGCAGTTGCAGAAGTTGGGTATCACATTTTACAAGCCTGGCTGCCTGGGCTCCCACTGTGTGTGTCTTAATAGACTGCTGGCACTGTTAAAACATACATGTACGTGTGTGCACGCAATAGACAGGAAAAATACTTTAAAATTTCAGCCTAAAGTTAATGTTATGATTATTATCTGGAATGAGTATGCACTCAGTATCTGTTCCTCCAGCCCTCCTCTTCACAGCCTCTGAATTATAATGTGTAACTGGAGTGCCAGCTTCTTAAACCCTCTGTTTTAGATCATACTAACCTGTAACATTTTCATCTGGCTTTTGAACCTGTTCAGAAATGTTTGCAATGTCTGGGTAGCTGCACTGAGACTGAGGAGAGTGATCATGCTGCACACCTCAGCTCTTCTGAGGAGTTCAGGTGTGACCTCTGTCTGCAACTGAGACCTTCTGTGCTCGGGTATCGTCCGAGCCTGTGTCTCCAATTAAAACCAACTATTCTGCCAGTTATCCTGCAACACGTCATACAGGAAAGCTTTTGTGATCCACCCTGAGCAAATGTGAGTCTGAGCTGCCCACAAAGATGACCATGTAAGAGCCGTGCTTTGCAGTGAGCCGGCTTCTCCCAGCTTGTACCATCCAAGTCCACCTGGTGTTCTACTCCCTTGTGTTAGAGAGAATTTGGTGGTGAAAGGACTGCTTCGTGAAGAGTCCAGGGATATTATTCGCGTTCAGTATTTCATATGGAGACAATTAATTGCAAATGTCTCACAGCTGATCTGGGCACTTCTCCTCTGCCAGACTCTCTCCAGAAAAAGAAGACCTGCTAGGGTATATGTACTCCAATGATTTCTAATTTCAGACAGTTTGGAGGCAGCTTCACTGCAATGTGGCTTGTGCTTGCTGCTGCAAAAGCAAGGGAAGACTACCTGTCCCCAGCCACGGTGAGTAACCTGACCAGCAATATTTAATCAATTTCCATCAAAACTGGGAATGGGATGGAAGGAAAACCAGTGCCTGCCAAATCTTTCCAGGGCTACGGTGAACACTTCTAAATGCGAGCTGGCTAACCTTCCCAGGAAAACTTGGATTTATCCAAATATCATGCCCCTGGAGTTGTGAATAACCAGATTTCACTGTGGTGGCTGCTGCGTGTCCCCCTCCCCGGCTGTCCCCGCGGCCCCTCCAAGCTGTGCTGCCGGCAGGACACACCCTTCGCAGCCAAAATCCTTCCAGCTGGTCCCGTTTTCTCCTTACGTGTGAGAACAGGCCTTGCTTGGAGCCTGCGGGCATGGAGGCGGTGTAAATGAAAGCGTAAACACGGCCATTCTCGCTAATGGATGTGCCGAGTGCTGTGCGCTGCAGCTTACGCAATTCTGCTTTGAACGGCTGGGAGGAATTCATAGCATTCTCATAAATCTTCTTCCTTTCACTTTCATTGAGGGGTTTTATTATTCCTTTTTAAAATCTGTTCTGTTTTGNAGGGAGAATTAAAAAGCTCTGCTTGGCAGACCCATTGAACCGCACCAGCTGCATACTAACAAGGATGAGGATGGCTCTCGAGCAACGTGTGGGCAAAGAAGGGATGTAGCCACTCGATCCAGCATGTAGCCTTCCAGGAAAGCTTGGATGCTTTTTGTCAGCAGTGCAGCTATCTGAAGGGGTAACCTGGTCCTAACCTCGGTCATGGGGGGATACCACTGTGGGCTTTGACATTTGGTCACCTATGTCACGCTCTGGCTGCCACAGCCCTTCAATCAGCCATAGTTTCATCTGTATGACCTATCCTTTGGCTACCTTGATCACTTCTAAAAGGTCCAATACCTTGACACACTCCCTTAGTAAGCCATTGTTCTTAGTTACTACACCAGGAAAAGCAGAGGTATAGGGGGGAGGAAGGGGGAATCAGAGGAGCCCACTGAGCAATCCAAGAGGGAGAAGAGTGGGACAGACCCTGAAATAACCTACAGAGGAGATGGGGCTGGAGGGAACCTGGAGAACAACCATGGGGTAAGGTTGCAACTGTGCAAACACTGAAGCACAGCGGGTTTGCTTTAAACAGGCAACTTGTGGGGTTGTGTCTAAAACCACCTTATTCCTGGGTCTCAGCTTTCATTACAAAACAGCCCTGAAGGAGAAAAACCCCTGAAGAGTGACCTACTGGACTGAACAGCCAAAATATCAATACAAATAATATTCTATTACTGTTTTTAAAGCCATCTGCCTCAGTATTAGGATCTGGGGTTGGCAAAGAAGAATATTCTTTAGCAAATAGTTTCACTTATAAACCTGCTTTACTAGCACATACCTGGTAGTCCTGGTCAAATGCTCATATTGTGAAAAACATTGAGGAAGGAGCATGAAACTGGAATTAGAAGGACTTATCCCTTGTATCCCCACTGTCCCTTATGCTGGTGAGACACCCCCCAAAGGTGGGAGCAAGGCTGCAAGGGATCCCATGGACCACAGCCAGCCCTAGGGTGAGGACCCCTGTACCCCTCCCACTGCAGCTCTCAGGGCCAGGAGTGTCAGCCCCCTCCTGAATTAGTGCCTTCAAGGGTACATGTGCCTCAGGGGTGTAAGGTCTGGCAGTGTGCAGGGTCTCATCCTGGCAGATATCAGAGATTCTCACCACTGAGGTTGCTAAAGCTTCACCCCCCCGTCTTCCAAAAAGCAAACAAAAACCCAGCAGGTTTGGGTCACAAGCAGCAATGACCCCACAGCCTCCAACACATCACCAGTGCAGTGGCTTTGACAGGTCCACTAGCCCAGCATTATGTGCCCTGATTATTTTCTTTTTAATAGTAGTTAGGTGGTTAAATACCTGAAGGTTGCAAGCTGAAGTCTTATTTTTATAAGTGACTTAGTAATTAAATTACCCCAGTTGCTATTACATAATGTAAGTAACAGCTACTTGATTTTAAAAGAACAGTCAAATTTGGCAGACAGTTCAGAGTAATTTCATTTTATATTGGAGCCTAATGCTAAGAGATTGCACAGAAAGCAGAAGGCAGCTGCCTGGAATAGTCTGAAATTAGCGTGTGGTAACCAACAACTATTATTATTGTATTACTGCTTGTAATTCCCAAATGGAGAATTAAATTTCTATAATAGATACAGCTTTTAACAAAAACAAAAATAGAAGTATTTGCTTTTTCTGTCAAGGAGAACTCTTTTAGGAAATGATACCACTGAATGTACATTTCTCAGGGGAGGGGGGAAGGAAAAACACCCAGCCTTGCAAAATTCCTTTGCACAGGGCTTCGGCTTTCCATAGATGCCACTGCAGGATTGTCTTAGATTTCTTCTAAAGGACTGGCAGAAAGGTAGATTTATCATTTAGAGATGAAAACGAGCTAATTAGATTTTTGAGCTATAATATGCATTTGCTATAAATGCATTTAGGTTGGAATTTAGCATTCAGTTGCCGAAAAATTATGTTCTCTCTTCCCCACAAACTGACAAGCCTGAGTGCCCCATTTCTAGTTCTTAATGTGTCTGACCAAGTATGACAAATTACAGGGCTGGTGACTAGGAATGTAGGATCACATTTCAGGCTCTTGGAGCTTAATATTGCCCAGTGAATTTTTGACCTTAATTTTAAAATGCTCTTTCTTCTGCCTATCAGTTTATATGAGAAGGCCTGCTCAGGCCGGGGACCTGAGCACTATGATCTCCCACCCAGACCTAAAAGTAACTCAAACAATCGATGCATCTTTAATTTGAAATGCTTGATGAGTAATCTCTTGTTTTCTTTAATTGATGATCTACAGTTAATCATTGTGAATGGTAAATAGTCTATTTCAGCATTGGTAGAAAGAGTTCCTATGGGAAAATGTTCCCCTATAGCTTTAATTTAAATATGCATTTTTACATCACACTTACCAAATCCTTACCTTTATGCTATCGCATGATTACAGGTCCATTAACTAATCACATTTGACAACTTGTTTATTGAGGGGAGCAACTACTTTACATCTCTTGCCTGGGAAAGAAAACACTCTAACAAACAATTATTCAGCAGCTGCAATCATAGAGCACTGAATTAATTGCTTTGAAGATCTCAGTCAAGAAGATCTTGATAAAAAATCAAAGAAAATGTTGTTTGACAGAATGCATGAATGAGAGCGCCAGGAAGGACTCTGGCTTGGTAAGCTGCAGCCCTGCTCCAGGGAGCAGTGCATGAGGACCTGGAAACACTGCACTCAGTGGAGGAGGTGGCCGTGGAAAAGCTCATTTGCTTGTTTGTTTTTTAAGCTTTAGTTTATCAAAACCAGAACTTATACGTATAATTTGATTATAGAATCAGGATGTTGCTAAAAAGGCAAACAAACCTGAGCACGATCAGATGTATAAAGGCTGACAAATGGATATTTCATACATTTAACCTCTGTGGATGACTTCTCCTGCCATACAAATAATTAACCCAAAGGGTACTGTGAGGCTTAATCATTACAAAGCATTTTACAGTTTTCTCCCTAAGGGAGCTGCTGTGATTGCACTGGACCGGGATTAAAAGCAGACCAAGGAATATTGGGTTCTCACCTCTGGACCTGGCTTGGCAAAAGTGCCCTGGTGTGCTGTGGTAATGGGGAAAGGCAGCAGTGCCAGTGCCACTCGCTCCCTGACATGTGTCCAGGACAGCATCAGGAGAGTTTGCATCTCAAGTGTGCGAACTGGTGCTTTGTTGGGACTAGAGCATTGCAGCAAATTGCAGGATCACTGCTGGAGCTTGAGGCAGGTACTGAGGACATCAGTTGGAAAGGGGTTTCTGGTCTCTCCAGGTCCTTTATCTGTGAGTGCTGCTCCTTCAACAGCATGAGGAGGACCAGAGTGTCTCACAGCAAACAGTCCCAAACACTGATCCCCCAAACTCTGCTCCATGGACAAGTCCCAGCCTGCAATTCACTGGCCAAACCCAAGCCATATTTCCTTCTTTCAGCCGCTGTAACCCCGTGTGCCTTGCAAGTCAGTCAAGATGAAATATGTTCCTGCCAGATAAGACTAATTCCTACAGTGACACTGGAAAAGGAAGGAGAGCTTAAAGGTTCAAAACTCTCTGTAATAAGTGGCTTCAAAAGTGAAGTACGAGGACTAAACAATATAATCTCTGAATACTATGTCACTATAAAAAGCTGAAAACGTTGCCCAGTAAGCTGAAGGGCAGTGATAACATTGGGCTGCTTGTCAGAAAACATGCTAATTGAGCTTCTGGAGTCACATCACACTTATAACACAGTCAACTTTTAATGTAAGAGCAGGGTGATTTTTGAAAAGTATCTTTGCTGGCATCACCTCTCTAGACATGGGAAGAACTAGAATTCTTTTTCCTTTCCTGCATGCCCCCGGTCCAGAAGGTCTGTGAGGATGGTGGTATTTTGGTCAGTCATGATCATTGCACTGTTTTGCCAAATCCAGGTACCACTAAGGACTAAAGTCTCAAAAAGTGCAATGGAAACTTCTGTCACAATTGTTCCTACAGAGAATTGTTCCATGGCAGAGAAGCCATGGCTGCTGCATTGACTGTTGTTTAATATCAGCAAGAGCCCAAACTGAATTCATATACTTGTAACTATGTACCCTGATTCAAATAATTATTTCTGCAGCAGCCCCTTGGCTCTCTTTAATGCTTCAACATGAGACAGATGGAGCCTAACTAAATAATTGGCTCTATGTTTTTTGCCTTTTTTTTTTTTTTTGCAGGTATGGTTGACAGAATTTGCCCTGCTGAAGGAAATGTAAAAAATGCAAGTAAACACATTGTTGCTGAAGTTTATATTAATCACTTCAGCAAGCTGTAGAGTAGCAGGAGACTGATATGTTCTGGTTTATCCTTATGAAAAATGTAAATAGCAGGTTACGCATTAATGCTTGGAAATCAGTAACTTGCCAAGGAATTATACAATTATTTTAAACGAATTAATGGAAAAGTGTGCATCAGTCTGTAGGCTCAAGTGGCTATTGCATGAGCTGAGATAAACCTGAGGTGTTCCTAAGACAGCAGACCTTTATCCTTTTTTACTGTAGGATAATGATCAAGCAAATATTTAAGAAACTTTCTAATGAGGTCATGAGTAAAATGTGATGTATTATTAGACACACAAATGAGCTCTTATTAAAATAATAGAAAAATCCTGATATATTAAAGCATGGTATAATAAATCCAATTTAACCTGGAGCTGTGCACGGAATACCATTATTAGGATTTGTCCTTAATAAAAGGCTTTCCATTTACTTAATAAAATTTGAGACTCTACTAACTTTGAGCAAAGTTTCTTCTGTGCTTGAAGAGCTAGTCAGTCTCACGTCAAGTGCCCAGGCTGCATGATAAAGCTACTGTGGTAGAAGAGCAGCCTCTTCCTCCAAGACCAGTCACTAAATCTGGGTGCAGAAGAAAGGCAAAGTTGCCACAGGCCTTCAGTTTTTCCAAAACCCAAATACATGGGCTAAGAATCTCTCAGCTTAGTACTTCTACAACTGGCACTACAGCTGATCCATCCACATCATGGGAAGGTCAGTTAAATTGCTCTCAGTTTATTTCAAAAGCCCTCAACCCTTGCACACAGACACAAGGGACTGAAGAGTAATGATCACTCAAAACCGAAGGAAGTAAAGCAGCTGCTGCCATCTGAAAAACAAATGCTGTGAGGACAAAGCAGCTCGCTCGTGCCAGCCATGCAGCCAGGACAATTTTTCCTATTATTGAGAAATTTGTAAGGGAGATATTAAGCTCACCATAACAGCACTCGGATCTTCTTTTCTTTCCTAAGCTACATCTTTATTTAAGCGCAGACCGTTCTGGCCACAGAGTGACGGAAACATTTTTGTTTGATTTTCACTAATGCAGAATGAGCAGCTAAAATGTAGACAGTACTAATGAACATATTCTGTTCTTGTAAATCAAGGGTTCCCCTGAGCAAGCAATGCGTGTTCAGCTCTGGGCACCCAGCTCAAGAAAGATATCATCAAAATACATGTGGGATTTTGAAATTGACACTAATTAGAAAATGGAAAATATAATCCAAAGAAAGATGGAAGACACTGGAACTGTTTGCCTTCAGGGTGAAAAAACTTAAGAAGCTATTTGTATTTTGGAACCACCTTTACAGCCAGAGACAAAAAAAGGAACGTGATGGACAATTGCTGACTCTTTCCCTCTCAGCAAAAGAAAATATACAAGTTTTACAGTTTGGAAAGAAAACTCTTCTGGCATATCATCAAACTGCAAGTGCTACGAGGCAATAGTGATGCCAGAATTTAAGTAAATTAAAAAATACAATTTTTTACTTTTAACTGCCACTATGAATTCATGTCCAGACAGAGACATACAGTGAAGCTTTGACAGACTAAAAGGCTTCCCACGTCTGCATATAAAAGAGACTGTAATTACTAAGGGCTGGGAAGAAGCTCTCTGTGTATGAAACGACTCCACAACTTCCTTCTGCAGGTATTCTTGTGTCACCTTCTGACACTGGAAAAGAGCAGAAGAAAAAAAACCTCAGGTGACGCAATGTGTGTAATAAGTAATATTCTTTTGGAACTATTTTGCAAGAAGTTTATAGAATGGTGAAGAAAAGCCTTAATAAAAGACATTTCACTCATAATTTTTCTCCCTTTGGGGTGGTACATAAAGAACATTTAGAAAGCTATCTTGATATAAAAATCTTGAAAGATTGTTCTTTCCTCATGAAAAGCAATTTATTTTGATGTCTCACAAACCCTTTTTTTCTGTGAATATATAATACATATATGGAACAATTACAGTTTAACCATTTGCTAATGGTTATATGAAAAGATCATCATATCTTACATTACCATGATCCCTTAAAGCAAACTGCAGATGCTTTAGCTGCAGCAAGATTTTCATTAAATCACTCATCTGCATTGCCTTGCTTTGCAATTATGAATCCTACTTTGTTTTTTTCATAGACTCTTAAATCAGTCAAATATCCCAAAATTAAAATATCCAGCAATTCCCCCTACGTTTATTACAGTTATTTTATAACTGGACCAAAAGAACACTTTACTTGAGCTGCACAGTTTGCTCTGAATTAGCAAAACCACACTGAGCTCCAGCCAGTGAGGCAACCAGGAGATCCATCCCCTTCAGAACAAGGCTGCCTGTGAAAGGAGAAACAATTAATGGATGGAATCAGTAGTGCCAGTGGCTCATTTAAGAAGTCACCTTACAAAGCAGACAGAATTATGTAATTCTGCTTCATGGCATGTTTTCCTGCAAGACCATGAGAAGTAAAATAGCCCCTAAACTAAAATGTTTTGACACATTTGTGGAAATGAGGTGCTTCCTTCTTCCTTTACCTATAGACAGAGGGATCCATCTGCTGAGTACTTTGCATGGCAACTAGCACTGATGGCTCAGCCAGTTACATGGCTTTCCTTCCTTCCTCCAGTTCAGAAAACTGAGGCTGATACCTATGAGCCTAAAGGGGCACAGGGCAAAAGTCGCTACCCCTGAGCTCTCTGATTTTACAGCAGGTATCACCCATGGTTTATACACCCAAGCAAAGCTTAATGTAGTTCCAGAACAAAGAAAACTACACCAAAACTCTTTTATTCTAGAAATGTTTTTAATTTCACTTGCATATTTTAACAGAAATACAATATGCTCGCAGCCAAAAAAGAAAAAAGAATATTTCTGTTCTAACATTTCACAATACATTAGTGTCCAAATCTGCATTTTTCTATTAAGGCAATCTGCATTAATTACAAATCAACTCTGAATACTAGGACAGCATTTCCAAATATGTACAAACCACCATAAAATAGCTATTAGTTTTATTACCATAGGAAAAAAAAATCACAATACTAGTAAAAATGTAAACATTTCAAGTTAATGCCTTTAAAATCACAAAAAGTACCGCCTACCAATCCAGGACCAAGTAAACAGCTGAAAACATTAGCTAAATATAAGACATTACCACATTAAGTCTTTGTTCAGACAATATTTCAAAAGTTTTCATGTTCTGTGAAATTTATATTCAAGTTTGGGCTAGCAATTGCTTTCAAGTTGTATTTCCTAGAAGAGTTCAGGCTGGCTCCGGTCTTTGCCCAACTTCTAGACAGCAATTCCCCTCCTTAATTCTGCAAGCATTAGTTTCAAGCAGCATTAGTTCAGTGCAGCAGCAAACAAGCAGGTACAGTTTTCAGAGGAGGCCTGCTGTGTTCCTCAGGAAAGTACCTCATCACATGTGTAGTTCAGCAGATGCCACCAGTGTCTTCCCTGTGCTACACTGAGGCTTGTGAGCCATTTGTTCTGGGTTCAGGGTCTCTGAACATTTCCATGGAATTCCCTGTCAGGCAGCAGCACTCCAGCTTGCCTGCACAAGTGTGAATATGGGTAAATGGGATGCAAGGGCTGGGAGAAGGCCTTCTGCTGTCCTCCAAGCCTCCTTCCCTGTAGGAGGCTGGCTAATATCACCTGTGCCTTTGAGAAATATTTCCTATTTCGGCATAGTTTATAGGTGTTATCAAATGACTTTGGGGTTTTGATCACTGATATTTTGAGTCATGCAATCAAAGCATCCTCACACTTTGAGTGCAGCTGATAAGATGGTGTAATGGTTACATTCCCTTTTACTGCCCGGAATCCCATGTGGAACAGGCACCTTTTGCCTCCCGGCTCCCCTCACCTCCACTTAAGGACAAAAGCCAACAGCCCCCTACCCCCATGTGCTCCCAATAGATGGGATATTCAGCAACCACCACCCTTCAAACCTCACAGCTTGGGACCCGAATCAGTGCCAAATCTAAAACACCACTGTGCCACACTGCCTCAGAGATGGCTTCCTCCTGATAGACTGCTTGGGCACAGCAACTTACTGGTCTTAATCCCTATTTTGAATATTCATCCTCACTGTGTCAGGAAAACTTGTGAAAAAACCCAAAGGAACAGTTCTCATTTCTGAAAAAGCCTATGGAATGATAAGGAACCAGAATCAGTAATAAAGTATTACAATTTGAAACTATATGGAAAAGCTGAAGAATATCAATTTTTCTCATAGATTTGTCTCTGATTATACTCCTAAAATTGTGCTTTGTTTTTATGACTAATATTTATGTTCCCTTGCATAGACAAAAGCTGAGTATAAATGTATTTCCTATAACTGGCTTTACTGTACAACTAAGACCAGAGTTTGCTGGCAGTCTGCAGGTTTTATTAGTTAAACCTACTTGCGTAACAGAAAATGCAAAAGCAATAATGGCAATACAGAAGGGGGAGGAAAAAGAAAGACTAAGTCAGTAACAATAAATAGTAAAACCTAAAGTCAACTGTTGCTTTATAATGGGGATTATATGGTTCTGAAGCAGGATGATCAGAGTAATTAATGGCTTAGTTTGTTTAGTGGTGATCACAGCAATATCGTGAACCGGCCCATGAGTCTAATTTAAGGATAGATATAAAACACCAATAAACACAGCTTCATGGAGAACAGGTCTTGAACAACAGGTTGCATTTCACTCTGATGTAGTAAGCTTGGCTTGCAAAGGCAACTGCACTGAGGTGTTACCCACAAGAACCCTAAGTCACGTATTGAAAAACAGTGAACATGTAATTTTCTTTAAAATATCAGTACTAGATCAAATCAATACAGAATGTTATGCTGAAGACAGAAAACGAATTTCAGAAATACAGTATTAATAGAGATTTAGAAAGAAGTATAGCTGTTTGCCATCTTACTCAATTTTTTAAAGGCTCTGGGATAAAAGCAATTCAGTGGCCTGTTTGCTTTTCCCCACCCCCTACCCATGTCACTGATGTAATAAAAACTTATCACCTCTCTCTACAAACCTTGCCTTGCATTCAATTTTAAAAATCAATGATCTGGAAGAAACTGTAAAAATCACTTGCAATAAATTTGCAAAGGACATGCAGACTGCTGGAGTAGTAAAGAACGAGGACAGGTCACTTACACAGAGCAATCTGGATCACTTCATGAGCAGTATTTTAATGCTGGTAAAATACAGTGTGTATTTCTAAGAAAATATGAGGTAGGATAATAAGAGGATGATGTACCACATTCTTGAGAAAGACTCTGAAGAAGACTTGAGCCATAAAAGTCAGCATCCAAGGCAATGCTTCCACAAAAGAAAGAAGCATAATGCAATTTCTAAGGAAAGAGGAGAGGGAGATATTCATCAGAGTAAGAGGATCACATTGTGTCTCTATACAGACCTGATGGATCACTATTGACATGTGGCATCTAATTCAGATGTCACCCTTAAAAAATATTTCTATACATGAGAAATACAGAGAAGAATGTGAAGATTAATTAGTCTTGGATAACATTCACTGCCACAAGAAAGTTAAGGAATTCAGTACGTCTCATCAGAGAAAAGGTTAAAAGGGACATAATCATGATTTACAACTACACACAAGCAATTAGAAAAGCTGATACTACAGAGATCAATATAAGCAATCAAATGCATAAAAAGACCAAAATAACTTAAGGTGGAGCTAGAAATGCAAATAGAAAATCAAGTGGAAAATGTAGCTGGGGTAATTAACTATTGCAACAGGAGGTATGAGTGAATTCTCATCACTTGAAGACTTGAAATTAATATTAAATGCCTTGCTAAAATATGTATGTTCAGTTCAAAACAAAGCCACTGAATTTAATAGAGAAACTGCTCGTTGAAATTCAATGGCCTGTTGAATTTAAAAATAAATCCTCATTATGGTGCCTTCTTGCCTTATATATTTATGAGATTTATTTTTAAATATAACCACTAAATGGAAAGGGGTTACCAAGAAAAAGGTGTGGGTTTTTTTCTTTCAGAGCACAGCAACATTTAAGACTAGATTTAAAGCTAAATAAACTGCATTTTGGAAAATATGCTTTCCTCCCCCCTGATTATTTTTCCTATTTCTTGTTCAGAGTTGTACAGTCCACTTAGTTGACTGTCTAATTTACATAATCATGTAGTTATTCTTCAGTTTTTCTGTTCCTATTTATAAACCATTCACAAACCATCCACTTAAGTAACAGCATGATTTATTGTAAGAATGATTATGGTTGTTTCAGAGGGAAAATGGAATGTGATTAAATGAAGAATGAACAAGGACATTCTAGAAACAAAGAGCCCTAATCCTGCGGAAGGATTTGTAAATGAAACCTGCCTCTCAAGCCCCATCCCAAACAGCCAGTGAGCTACTGAGGGAATTCAGCAGATACCTTTACAGCTGTGCAGCCAAGAGCTTGGCAGAAGACAAAAAATAGATAAAACAAACCAACCAACCATGCCCACACTATCTTCTGGAGAAATGGTAAAGCTCCCAAAGCCATCCACACTTTAGAAAAAAAAATAACAACTAATGAACTGTATGTATACAGTTGCTGATATGACTCTCTCAACACAGGTCTGAGTGCGAAGGCTCTAGAGGGAGAACTGCAAGCAGACCTTTGCTCTTGGATGCGTTCCAGCATCTGAGATAAATGTATCAGCCAAGGAAAGGGCTGGGTATTTAAGCTGTAGATCCAGGAGAACACAGCTTTTCTGTACGCAATAGATGTTTTGCAGGTGCCACAGGCACCCTAACAATCCATGCTTCCTAAAGAAATGGTGAACAGTCTGATGGAAGAACATCAAAGTTCAGTATTTTCACCTGAAGTACTAACTCTCTGTTATTGCAGCAAGAACAAGTGGTGAAAACCCCTGTTTGTTTACCAGTAACACTGCCATGTTTACAAACCAGCTCCCTACCAGGGATAGCTGGGGGCCTCCACAAAGGAGAAGCCGTGCTATGGAGCCACATCCATGAGGAAAAACAACTATAAGATGAAATCCCGAGTACGTGCTCACACGCAACTCTGCTTTTAAACACTTGTGTTGGTCCAAAATAAGCAGCAGTGATGGATCATATCCCTGCTCACAGACACATAACCCTGGTCCGTTTGGACAGCACATGAACCAGCAAGAACTTGGGAAATCCCACAATAATTGATAGAACTGCTTCAGAAATTCATACAGAGCGCTCAGTACAGCACAATACCTTTTCATGGTAGATTACCATATAAGCAGTGCTCTCTAAACAATGAGGGAGAGATAAGGATATTTTAGGTGAAGCCAAGCATGGAGCCCCAGAAAATCAGCTTTGCAACATCTGTGCTGAATGTGTGTGAATTCCCACTTGAAGTAGCCTGTGGATGGGCTAGGCTGAGGGACTGGTAGAAGGCACTGGTAGTGCCCATGCTGTGGGCACACTGAGGTTACCCTGAACACTGCTGGTGGTTTTTCAAGAGGAAAGTACTGAACCACTGCTTTCAGAAATAGCACCGTTACTCCAGATGGAGAGAACTCCCCCTGTTCTAGTGCAATTGTTTAGATGTGAGTGCTAATGAGTACAGCTGAGACTGCAGCTACCAGTAACGCCCCGGCAAACAGAAAAACACTGTAGCCTCAATACTTAGAAACTATATGCTAAAATCTGGTTTTACTGAAGAGTACTAGTAGAAAGCTGAGAAACTTTAAATTCCAAGGACTCTTTCAAGCTAATTATGACGTCTATGGCTGCAACCAAGACCTAGGGTCTAGCAGTTCTGCGATGCCTTTCTGTCTAGGGTTTGGTAGTGGTTTGGTTTCAGACCTGGTCTTGCTAACCAGAGAAATGGGATTCCCCTGACCAGCTAAACTGCTTTTTCTGCAGGGACCAGTTTTGCGAGGAGCAGCAACAGGTGTCTGCAACTGCTGCATTTTCATAGCCAGCACTGACTCTGAGGAGGAACTACTGGCAGATGTGTGGTCAGGCTTCCCCCGGTTTTCCTTGCCCAGTTGCTCTGTGTTCACCTGTGCTTTTGCACTGTATGGTGACTTATCGGAGGGTGGAGGCGGAGCTCTTCTTTTCTTTCCTCTGCTGTCATTAGGACTTGTAGTACCTCTTTTTGGGTCCAGATGCATGTTCTTCTGAACAGTCAGCTCATGAGATCCATCGAAGAGTGAAGCCCACAGGGCAGATGCAGACTCTTTCTGCTGGCCAAGAAGGAACTCACCATCACTCTCTTCGATTTTCCTTTGTATGATATCAGCTAAGCCCTCATGTTTCACAGGAGAATCAATGCCTATAATTTTAAGAGACAGCAATTAAGACAGAATAAAGCACTAACAATTATTTTACTGCTACCTAGTTTGTTATTAGTACTAAGAATACAAAACTGTATTCACTACATCTCCTGAGGTCTGGACTACTATTAAGAGTATTAATGGATGAAACAGAAAAGATCACATCTACTTTGACAGAGAGGACTGAGGTGACAGAAGGAAACTGTTTCTGTGACAGCTGGCATTGAGGCAACAGGGTGGGCACTGATATTTCTTTCCAAGTAAAAGAAATAAAAATAGCATGCTACTGGGAAACCTCTGTGTATTAGATATTAAACACACTTTGTTGTATAGTGCTTTGAAAATTTTTTTTCACAGGAGGCTCATGAAAAAGTCTATGACTAAGTATTCTTGTGTTGCCAGCCTGAAGAAAATGGGACAACTTTACATATATCATTTTTCTCTATGTGCTTTAAGACTGCCTTGTTCCATTTCTTATTCCTCTTTCTGAGTTTTCTATGTATACTGCAGTAATACCAGCCTCAAACAGCAGCAGTATCTTCTCTCTTGCAGGCCACACATTAATGATTTTCAACATGTTTTTAAACACAGGGTTTTACCTATAGAATCACTTCGATACAACCTCTTTTTGGGTAGTGTTAGAGAGCAATGAGGTCTATCCTGAAACTATGTTTTACCAGGCTGAGCCCCTCCCAGCTTCCTCAGCTGCTTCTCTGATTCAGACCTGGTCTCCAAACCCTTCCCCAGCTTTGTTGCCCTTCTCTGGTCACATTCCAGTCCCTCTATACCTTTCTTGTTGTGAGGGGCCCAAAACTGAACGCAGGATTCGAGGCGTGGCCTCAGCAGTGCCGAGTACAGTGGACTACCAATA
The DNA here is from genome assembly GCA_013396655.1 of Campylorhamphus procurvoides. Lineage (NCBI taxonomy): Eukaryota > Metazoa > Chordata > Aves > Passeriformes > Dendrocolaptidae > Campylorhamphus > Campylorhamphus procurvoides. Next base: position 10,084 of record WBMV01007114.1, on the reverse strand, counting down.
CTATAAATAAGCAGGGAAAAAAATAGTGTATTAAAAGTGAAGCAGAGTTTGTGTTCTGCTCCTCACTGATGTACTTGATTATCAGTGGAATTATGCTATCATGTTACCACTGTAAAACTTCCATGGGGTTCATTTACTGCATTTCGACCCTGTGTTCATAGCTTAGATAAGACTCTTTGGCTGTTCAGTGCTCTAATTCACAGTAACTCAGTGACTCACATGGCATTTTGAGCATCTTCACAATTCCCATCCCAAGCAGGAAGCAGTCAGGCATTTAGACTTGTACAGGGTTTCTCAGTCAATACTGCATTGGATCCATTAAAACAAAGTGACCTACTTTTTCTAGTCTGTAAATATTATTTCTGTAATGAAACTATTAAAATAATCCTGCTGCATACCATTTTGCTCTGCAAAAATACAAGTCTCAAATACACTCTAGCTAGGTTTTCCAAACATATTTTCCAATATCATTACCAAAGACCAAATAATTAGGTAAGTTATGCTAGGTAAGCCTTTAAATAGCTTTAAGATCAGCAGATTCATTTCATACAATTGGTTTGCAGGCTGGACTATTTTACCTTTACATTTCCTGAGCTTTATACTACTCTTACCATGAGTGTTTATTTCTAGTGACAGCTCTTTTGAGTGTGTTCAGGGCTCTCTAGTCACAGTTCAGATTGCAGAATTTTTAGCTCAAGGTATAAAAGCGTATTCATTATTTGTGCTATTACAAATTCAGATTTAGTATGAACTCCTTGGTATGCAATTTTGTTGCTCTTTCATTGTCTGAATTGTCCTTGAAAAACTCAGTATTTCAACATCAACACCAGAAGCCATCTGAATACAGACAATGTTGTTTCTGTTGCCCTGCAACTTGAAAAGGCAAATCCCACTTACTCATATCATGGTAGACGGAGGTCGCTTCCTTTGTCAAGAACAAAGGTGGTTTCCGTGGTGACATAATCTCAATTTTCATAAGTTCCTCACAACAATGTTTCCACTGGCCTGAGAGAGAAAAGAGAACAATGACTGGAACTTAAACACTTCAGCTTGGAAAAAAATGGAAGTTATTAGGTTGTGTTAGGAAACCATCTCCAAAGCAATACTGAACAGTCAGCACTAATTTTTGTTTACCGGGAACGCTTAGGATGCATTTGTATTTTCACAACTGTACTCATTCTCTTGGCACAAAAGTCATAAGTTACCATCATTTAAGCATCCCAGCATTGTTGTTAAACTATAAAGGGTAATGTTCATAATTTGCCTTCAAATCCCCAAACAAAGTATAAATTCATCAGAGAAAAAAAATAAAATCACCAAAAAAAAAGTTAAGGTTCAGGAAGCTTCATGAAGTTATCAGGGACAATATCCAATATCCTGCAAGCTGGATGTTATACATCTATGGTACAACATTATGGCAAAGGAACATTCTGTCTTTAATAGCGGATAACTTGCCTTTTATCCCTTAGCAGACAAGGAAACCTCTTTTTCTATTAATAGATTTTGACCTTAAGGAAAACAAGACACAGTAAAATTACTTTGTTCATACCAATCATTCCAAGTTTTCTGAGCACATTAATTTTAAGAGAATTTTAGAACCAGGGAAGAAAAAAGGCATTTAAATGCCAAGTGACCCATTTTTTTCTGAATCTAAGGAAAGTGTCTCAAAAAATCCATGGGTATTCTATCTATAATGAATAAGAAGTAGTTCTTCTACCCCACTCTACAGATAATTTAAAGAGGATGCCCTAGATTTTGCTTGGTGTGTTTCTTTAATTGATAGTGCCTTTTCTCACTGTAAATCAGAGCTAGAAATGACTAGAAATACAATTACAATACCGAGTTTCCACAACTTCACTTATTTTATTGGTGGTGTCTCTGACTAAAGACTGATATTTCATTAATTGATGTGGTTCCATTTTCTGGCTTGATAAAAACGAGTATCAGGAAGCTACTCTACCTTGTCAGTGGCAGCATAATAACTGACAGTCTCTGCCCTCAGTAAACTTGTGAGTCAAACTACTGAAGCAGAGGAAAAAGACACAGGAAAAATTATCTATGTAGTTTTTGTAATTAATATTTGGTGTTAAACAGGCAACACACTATACTGCTTCAATACCATTTCACTGTTTCACACCAGCAAATGAGTTTCTTCTCTCATGTAAGATCAGTGTTGTTCCAGAGGTTTGCTAAAGGACCAGGGTAACAATTTATCATCTATTACGAAGCCTCAGGTAGAGCTTCTGCCAGGTTCAGGTAAGGAGCCTATACTTGTGTGACTGGACTGGAGTGTGGCTTGGTGACCATATTCCTCTGTGGTAAGGGGTACCAAATCCTTTGCATTACCAATAGAATCAAGTAATCCCTATTATAACAAATTGCAATTTAATTCATCTGTAATACTGCTGAGTAGGGAACTCCTACATACATGTGCCTAGTTAAAAGAGCTGGCTGAATTCACATCCTAGCAAGGCCCCACATGATTCCAGCATCCTCACCACTTCCCACTAAGGCGTCCATATTAAAGTTTCATACTTGGAGAATCTCACAAAACCAACACACCACTGGTAGGATGCCCAGGAAGAGGTGGACTCTTCCCACTACAGTGGAAGAAGAGATGGTGAGAATTCAGCAGACCTTAAAAAAAAATTATCTAGAAAACTGCCAAAAGAGACCAAGTTCTTTTGAGATTGATGGACATATTCTGCCTCTGGTTTCCTGCAAAAGCACAGACTGAACACATGGACTTTGGTTTAGTCAAATATTTGCCTTCCAACGGCTTAGACCACCACCCAATATTATCCCAAAGAACATTTTTCTTCTCATCGCTGCAAACAAAGGCTTATGAGGCAATTCAAATTGCTCAGGGATCCCTTTGATGTTACATAACGCCCCACTCGGAGGGCACTCTGCCAGCACTGCCTGCTTACTTACTCAGATCATAAAAGTGCTGCCAGAAAGCCTCCATCCACTTGTGAAGTTCATCCCTACTGTCAGCAGCAAAACGTTGCGTCACAGCCTCTCCAGACACGGGGTTGATAACAGAGAAGTTATTAGTTCTTCTCCTGGAGTCCTTATCCACAGCTCGGATTCTGGTTTCCTAGGAACGACAACCTGTGGTAATGAGCTATTGCTTCAGCTCCACTGGCATCACCTTATGGCCAGTGACAGTGTACGGAAGGTATCATTTGGCTTTGTATCTAATCTAGATAATTTTCCAATTAAAAAGAAAAAGAACTAATATCAGGAATTGATTACATAAACCTATTAAAATGGCATAAAATATGAAGAGTAAAGGAACAGAGTACAATTATTGCAGTTTAGTTCTGAATTACAGGACATCCATTCTGTGTTTCCCATCCTTCTGCCTTCACCAGCTCCCATCTCACACTGCTTATTGTTCTCCACAGCAGTTTAGCAAATAATCTAAAATAACAGCAAGCAGCTCCTTTTCTCCAGACAATTCAGATGGACAACCACATTATTACAGCAACTACTTAGGTCTCCTACTGTACTTCTGTGGGACATTGTTTACCCAGTTCTAAACTTGTATCCATTTTATGTTCATCTTAGTCAGAACATTCAGGGCTAAAACAATAGTGAAAGGAAATTTTAAAGGAAACTTACCTAGTCCATTTCAAAATAGATATCTGAATTTTACCTTAATTAGGGAGAGCTACATAGAAAGAATTAAATATATATAAAGAAGCGTATGACAACTTTATAAAATTTCTTCAGCTAGAGTTAGAAAGGCTCTCGGATTACACAACAACACTGTTACAGCCAAGTTTTCCATTCTGTTTATGGACAAAGTTCCATTGATTTTTACCATCCAGACTAGAGCCAGTGGTATTTTCAGAGTATCTAGTTTCTCTGTTGTGGCATTACTACAACTGAAAAAAACCAGATACTTATCCCTGAGTGATTTTTTTATGTGTAAAATGCTGAAATATTTTGGAAAAAGTCTGATAAAAACTTAACTAAAAAAATTCCATAACACAACCAGTGAACTTTGCTGCCCATCACAACCTGATGACCAAATTAGAATAATTAACATCATTTTACTTACAAAAGTAAAGCACAAAACCAGGGAATATCTTTGCATGTACAATTCAGCCTGACTGAACAAGCAAAGGCCCATTACAGCACCACACTTTGGAGGATTTTTGGCGCACCCAGGACAGCACTGAAGGGAGTTTTGGTGCCAGGGCATCAGCTGGCCCCAGAGCCCAGCAGGACACAAGGACACCTAATGCACATTGAAACTGTGCAGTGCCCTCCTGCCACTCAAGGGTATCCCCGGCACAGGGAGTCCCCCAGGATCTGAAGGAAGCCAACAACCATGGCCAGGGTTGCGTTCAAACCTCTCCTGTCTGGATGGACAGTGAAGTTGACCACAAAGGTGGCCTCAGGGCATTCCTCAAAATACAGTGGGGACAGAACAACTGGTTCACTTTCACTCAACCAAATGTCAAACATCTGCTAAAGATGTTTAACATATACCTACAGAAATTAAGTTTACGCGTGGGATCCTGTGGGGATAAGACTAGTTCTGATACTCAGAAAAACAAAAATTATTCTACAGAACATTCTGTAGAATCCCCAGATTTTAAATGCATTACTGAAGTAACCATTTGAAATACCAACAGCTGCTTGTAGCATATCTGATGGATATGCTCATTTAAATTCTTCTGTCTAAAAATAGGAGATGAAGTAATTCATCCATAAGTGCTCTATATCCCATTAACTCAGGTAACCATAGATACCAGCAAAAAAATGAAATCAAATAGATTAACATTTGACAGGTAAGAACATCAAGCATACCATACACACAAGTTTATTTAATGATGTTTGCTGCAGGTTTTATCCCACAACTGTGGTATTATTCAAAGGAGATAAATCTTCAAGCAACAATCTATATCTGATGCTTGAATATTTCAGGAGTGATACAAGATGCCATTACAGTAATGGGCTGATGAATTTACCAAGCTTGGTTGAATTACACTGTGTGCCCAGTTCTACTTAATAACAAAACCACACAAAACAACAACAAAAAGCTATTAAACAAACAAACAAACCCAAAACCCACAACTCCTAAACAACAACAAAAAGTGTTTTAAGTTATCACATTCTGTTAACGATCAATCACTCTCAGTCTTATAAGACAATTGAACCAATTATGCTATAGCAATTGTAAAGATGAGAACAATCAGTGGATCACAACAGGAAAAACAGCTGAATATTGAATTCAAGTGACTCTCTGGGAAAGCTGAAGCCAGTTTTATGTTCTGCATGCAAAAGATTATTTCTGTGAAGATGGGGAACGACTTAGAGGAAAAATTATATGATTTTTGCAAATACAAACTTTCCTTTATACTTTTCCCCCTAAATCAAAAGATCTCTTTGCCTGACAATATCTCTCTAGAAAGCTCGTATTTTAAGCTAGAAAGAAAACAAAAGCAGAGAGAGAGAGAGAGAGAGAGAGAACTTTTTTATTGCTAAGGTGTACACTTTCCTGCTAAGCCAGTTCTGACACACTGAGAAGCATTGGTTATAAAGGCTATTTTAAGACATCAAAACAAATTACACTTCTTGAGAAAAATATTGAATAACCTAAGACCCAGTTCTGTGTATCTATTTTAAGATTAAACAAATCAAATCACATATAACAAACTTCCTCCATGTTTTTAGTACAAAAAAATAAACCTAGAAATAACAGTACAACACTGGAAACACAATATAACCTGTGCATGCATTGGTTTCTGTTGTAATGTTAAAACAAACATGGAGTTTGTTTTAGGCAAACAGGGAACTATTGTTAAATTTAAAATTATGTATTTCAAACACATTAATGCACAAGACCAAATTCGCTATCAGTTAACATTTTCTCACTTCATTGGTTTGTGAACTTGTATTAATGTAACATCCTCAAGGTCACTGGATGGTGAGTACATCATTTAAGTATAACATGGGAAAGCAGTGTTAGGGTGTGGGGAAACCACCAGCAGATTACCCAGTCTTGGAAGGAGGAAGACGCCAAACTGAATGGACCATAGCCTGATGCTTTCAAAAAGTTTTTCCCTGTTCTAATAGAGGAGATAGATACTTGTTGTATTAGAATAGTCATAATTACATTTCTACTGTTCAATTGTTCCTATTGGTTGTTCCATCCCAATTTCCCTATTGGTTGAGTTTTCGTGCACTACACCACTCCCTTATAAGGTTCACCCCGCCTGCTTAACCCCTTGTTTGGCACGGTTGCCACCCCCTTTTTCCTTGCTTGCCGCACTCCTCCCTAACTCTGCCCCGAACTCCTCCCTAGTTCCAGAACCCTATATAAGTCTCGTGCTCCCTCAATAAACTGGCCATTCCTGCTTTACCCTCACTCGGAGTGGCTCATCTTTTTACCCTTGCAGAACTCGGCAAATGGCACCCAACACGCGGCACTTGGGAGTGAAATGGATTGATATTTAATTGACCACCCCTGTGTCCTGGGCATTTTCATCCTGCACAGCCGAAAAGGGCCTTGGCTGTGCAGACCGGCGTTTCCCCCCCCAGAATTCCTCCCAGCGATCATGCCCGGCAGAGAGCTGTTAAGCACCACGCCTGGAGACAGCAACCTGCCTGGACAGAGGATTGCGCCTGCGCTGACAGCTGGACCAACGGTGAGCTGCGGGGAAGTGAATTTGTCCCCATAGACTCTGCCCCCAGAGCGCCCTCAGATCCTTTCATCCCCAGTTTAATTTTTAAAGTTTCGTCAGGCATGGGTTCAGCCAAGACAAAAGCCACGAACAAGAATTACCACCGTCTAAATTATTTTCTTAAATGCAATAGCCATCCCATCCATAAAAAATCTTATAGAACTCTTACAAAATGGATGGCCGTCCGAAATTACGTTGTAGAACGCCCCATCTGCTATGAGCTCTGGGACAATTTAGGCTTTGTATTATGGAACGCCTCTGAACACCAACACCACAACGATAAAATGACGGTAAAGGCACTTCCAGCTTGGAGAGTGACCTACAATGCCCTGGAAGGCGATCCCACCTCCTTCTCAAGCCGGGAACCTTCTCCCTCTAGATCGCACCAGAAAACAACAGGGAGTAGAGCAGCTTAGAGGATCAATGCACGAAATGGCGGCATCAGGGCCCCCGCAGTTAGATTACCTTAGTCATCGTCACAAAATGGTGGCACGACCGCGTGTTCCCCTATGCCGGTAACAGGGAACCCCCAAAATGGTAGCACAACCGCGTATTCCCCCCCGCGCTCCGAACTCACAAAATGGTGGCGCGACCGCAGGCTCTTCTGTCGCCCTGGACTACCAAAATGGCCAGTCCGTCGCTTCTGGTCCATTGGCATCTCCTCCCAATTACGACACCGCCCTCAGGGGGAGGACTTGCGTCACCATCCGGAGGACTGGAACCAAGACAGCGGCACCCCTGACCTGCCACTTCTGCTTAAAAATGGCGGCGCCC
>WBMV01007113.1:457013-471133 GCA_013396655.1 Campylorhamphus procurvoides | reverse complement strand
ATCCTCGAGGTGGACCTCAAGAATGGGTGAGCCCCGGCCCGGCCGCGAGCGGGGCGAGGCGGGTACAGGCCGGGGGCGGGCGCTGAGGGGGGTATGGCGGGTGGGCCCGCCCGTTNCTTATTTTTGGGGGGAGAGGGGGGCGTGAGGCCTGGGCTTCTTTTAGAAAGGGACAGGGCTCTTGGGCTCCCCCTTTTTGGAGGACAGGACACCTGGGTTTGCACTGGGGAGGGGAACAGGGTGCTTGGGTTTGTATTGGGGGGACAGGGCTCTTGGGCTCCCCCTTTTTGGAGGGCAGGACAGCTGGGCTCCCATTTGGGGTGCAGGAGTCCAGGGTTCCCAGGACTCCTGGGCCTGGTTTTGGGGGGCAGGCTGCCTGGGTTCCCTGTTTTGGGGTGGGTGCAGAACAGCTGGGTCGTTACTGGGGAGGCGGAGAGGACACCTGGGCTCACCTTTGTTTAAGAGGATGGGGCCAGGACCCCCTGGGTCTTTACTGGGTAGTGGGACAGGATATCTGTGTTTTCATGGCAACTGGGAGGCAGGAGGCCTGGGTTCCCCTTTGGGGAGGAGGAATAGAGTTCCTGGGCATTTATTGGGGGGCAAGACCCCTGGGGTCCCCCTTTTTTTGGGGGGGCAGGACCCCTGGGTTTGCCTTCATTGGAGGGGGCACAGGACTCCTGGATTCCCCTTTTTGGGGGGATAGGATACCTGGGTTTCTATGACAGCATGGACAGGACACCAGGGTGCCCACCTCAGTTACTGGGGGGCTGAGGAGGGAAGGGCAGGGACAGGTCATCTGTGTCCTGTCCTCTTCTGTAGAGAGGGGGTGTCACCCTAGGGGTCCTCCCCAGGGCCCCCTGGACCCCAGGATAACACACCCCAAAAAAGAATCCCCTTGTTTGGTGGGGGTGCGGAGCTGCTCCCAGAGCCCCCAGGCTCCCCGAGGGGGGTGTCCTGCCCCCCCAAACCCCCTGAGCCCCCTGTACCTGTGTGTTCTCACCTGTGCTGCTCCAGGGCTGCATCCTGCTCCAACTTGCCCAAGACATTCAAGTGTGGATTTTCCAAGAGAAAACGAATTGCTGTTTTTGGTGTGTTTTTCCCCAACACTCCAAACCTCATGAGTGTTGGAGCTTTTGCTTCTTCCAAGAAACCCAGCCTGAAGTCCTTGCTTAGGAAGGCTGAGTGGAACATGGATTTTATTATTCTATATCCAGGGGAGCCAGGTATTAATTCTACCCTGGAAGTGGAGAACAGGAATTTCTGGTACAAGTTAGTCCTCGAGCATTAAAATAAAAGAGGCCCATTAAGTTTTAATGCTGGTTGTGCTGCAGATGGACATTTAACAGGTTTAGAAGATGAATAAAGCCCATTGTTTAAAGCAAACAAGTGTTCCCATGTCAGTGCTTTAACCCACACAGCCTCAGGTGATGTTGAGACTTAGCTGAAATATCCATGTGTGTTGTTTTCCAGCCCCACTGTGGAAGTGTTTTGGAGTTGGAGATCACTTTTCCTGTTGCTGAGTAAACCTCCAGACTCAATATTTCTGTTTCACAGGTGTTGGGAGGGGAGCAAAAGGCAACTAAACTTTGTTAGCAGGTGTGGAACTGCTGAGATATGTGGCTGATGTGGCAGAGGGACTTGTCTTCTTGCTCTTATCATGGCTTAGCCAGAACCCAGCCTGCATTTCTAAGATTAACTCAATTCTTCTTTTAGTTTTATATTCTGAAGTTCTTTCACAGGTTTGGAGTTCAATTCCTTGACAACAAATGTACTTGAGCAACCAAGTTGTGTGTCTGTGCTTGGGACACTCCTGAGCCTTCCTCCACTGCTTATTTTTAGTAGTGCTTAGCAAGGGATTAAAAATTCCTGCGTGGTGTTTGACTGGAGAGATTCCTGCAGTTCCTTCTGGAAGTTTGGGGGCTTTGAACAGCTAAACTGGAATGCTGGAGAGAGGATGGAAAGCAATGTGATCCCACAGAGTCCTAAAAGCTTAGCCGGGGCTCACTAATTGTAATTTAAGCTTGCAATTCAAGGGCTTAAAGCAATTATTACCTGAGGGAAGGACGGGGAAATGAAACTGTGGGTCCTGTAGGATTCTCTGTTCCAGACTGCAGTGTTTAATTGTGTACTCTTAGTTTGTACATTCTCTTTTCCCACTCAGAGCTGCACTGACAGCCAGAGCTCTGTGTGTGTATGAAGTGAGAAGAAAATTGGACTTTTTAGCCTCTTTTTTATTGTCTAAAAGCACATTAAAAGCTACCTGTGATGCCTGTAAGAGCTGGAGACTTTCAGTGGTGGGGGAGCCAATCTGCAGTCTCACTTTTCTGTCTTGTGTGTTTACGTGCCTGCATCACCCTGAGCAGCTTTGGAGAGTTCATGGCTTCATCCTCATGCCATACCTGCAGGACAGAGGGATGTGACTCCTCCAGTGGGCTGAGGAACACAGATCAAACCTTCACACTTCCATTCTTCCATCTAGCTTGGTTCAAAGTCTGGGTTTGCTGCCCAGAGAGAATTGGTTTGGCTTGGAAGGGCCCTAAAAGCCCATCCAGTCCCACCCCCTGCCATGGGCAGGGACACTTTCCACTGTCCCAGGTGGCTCCAACCTGGCCTTGGACACTCCCAGGGATGGAGTAGCCACAGTTTCTCTGCCCACCCTGTGCCAGGGCCTGCCCACCCTCACAGGGATGGTCTGTAATATGATGCTGCCCAGCACAGCTGGGTGATGGTGAGATCACCTGTTCATGGATTGGCTTTTAATTCCAGTGGATTTGTGGATTATTTTATTCCTTTGCTAATACTGCTGTGAACAAGTTGAGCTTTTGATTTCTTTTTGCATTAAGGTGTTAAGTTATGCTGGAAACCCTGCAATATTTGTCACTAGCCCAGAAACTTAAATGTAAGATTTAGTAGTGACTTTTTAAAGTATTATTGAAATTCAGATAGTTTTTAAGGCTGTACCTTCTGTGGTATGAGTGTTTTGAAATGAGTGTGTTGTTTCAAGGGCCCTGAAGATGCTTTGCCTTGGTAATATCCTGCTCCTGGCCATGGCCTTGGCTATGGGGCAGCTCCAGCAAGGAGCCCCAGTGTGTCACTGATAATTTTCAGGGGTGTTTTTTAGGGTTGGACACATCACATTCTTTATCCCCAACGAAGCCAAAGCCAGGAATCAGTTTTTCCTGCATGTCCTTCTCTGTGGCTGCTCATGTTGTGGCAGCTTGACCTGTCCTTGCTGATCCAGAGCTGTGGCAAGAACAGTGGAGGGGTTTGGAGTCATCTGTCCGTGTGGAACAAGTGTGTGATGGGAAGTTTGGGAAGCTGCCAGACCATCAGCTTGTTTGGTGAGAGGGGAGCAGGTCTCTCTTTGGTGGGAAGCTGCAGAGCAGGTGCTGAATCCACCCTGCAGCCTCAGGTCAAGCTCCAATGGATTGCAACCCCCTGGGACTTCATGGATTTCCAGCCTGCCAGGGCAAAGGGAATGACGTGTGGAACTTGGGCTTTTGGGCTCCACCACATCTCCAGCTGTTCAGGAGTAGTGGGAAAAGCTTGGCACTTAGGGAATGCCTGGGCTGTGTGGTGGTCCTGGTGTGGAAAGCCAACAGGGAACATCCACTTCCAAAGCCATGCAGGCAGGGAAGCAGCAGGAGGAGGAGAAAGCCAAGGAGGGCCTGCCTTTTATTTCAGGTATGCAGCAATTTTAGAAAATCACATTTTGCCTTTCGTTTCAGATTTAAGAAACCAAACACCCACCTTTTGGAAGGTTCAGTCTGTTGGAATTGCTTGGGATGAGGACACTTTCCTGTAGCTCTTTCCTTTTCTGATCCATGAGCAGGAAATGGTGTGGTTTCACAGCAGATGAAGTAAATTGCATTGACATTTTTAGTAAGTAGTTTTATGCCACATATGAAGTGTAATAGTAGACATTTGAAAGCAGATTCAAAAGCTGGCGTGGAACAGCAGGTTCCAATGGCTGGGTCAGCAATGGTGGCTTTCTGTGGTGTCAAACTGCTTCCAAAGGCTTTGGATTCACAATTTTAGATCCTATGGTGCAATATTGCCCATATTTACCAGGTGGATCAGCATTGTTTTCATTTATGAGTGATGTGGGCTTTGAATTTTATTATTTAAATACAAGTAATCTCAAGGTTTGGATGAACTTGCTTTTTTGTCTTTAAGTAATTAGAAGTTTCTCATAACTGTTGCTTTTCCCTTTTTCAGCAATATGTTGTTCTAAGTCTACTTGGAATTGATGTATTCCCAGCTGGAAAAGACAAACAGTGTAGGGTGAATGATAAGCATTCCCTTCTGGAATGAGCAAAGAGAAGGAAACATTTAATGGTGTTCATCAGTTTGGCCAAAGTCATGCTGGTGTGGGACCAACTGGGAAGCAAATTCCCATCCCAGGGGAGGCCAAGGGCAGGAACTGGAGCTGCTGGAGGGGCTGTGTGTTGGCTGGTGTGTGATGGGGGGCTGAGTGCCCCCAAAACAGCTTCTGGGAACATCATGTTCAACACTGATGGAATTCTCTGCATTTATTGTCATGCAAGTGCTGGTGCATCACAGGTACTTCACCTGTCAAGAGCTGCTTTTAGGGTGAGCTCTTTTATTGCAGCGAGTTTGCACTCACTTTATTTCTGAAATGGAAGGGAAGAAAGTTGTGATTTGAATGGTTTTGTAATGACTGTGATAGTTTCAGTGGTTATAAATCAATCACACTTGTTTGTTCCATGGAACTGCAGCACTTGCAGGTGACAGCAGCTGCCCTGTCTGTGGTGTTTGGAGGAATCCTGAAGTCTGGCACTAGCACAGGGCCCATCACAGAGCAAACAGGAGCTGCCCAGAGTGCTGTGATTGAGGGAGGTGGAGAGAAAGCTTAAAAATGGAGTGATCTAAACGAGGCCAGTGTTTTCCAGGGAATGGTGGAGTGTTTAGGGTTGGAGGGACTTTAAAGCCCATCTCATTCTACCCCCTCCATGGGCAAGGACACCTTCCACTAGCCCAGGTTACTCCAAGCCCCGTCCAACCTGGCCTTGGACACTTCCAGGGATCCAGGGGCAGCCACAGCTTCTCTGCCCAACCTGTGCCAGGGCCTGCCCACCCTCCCAGGGAAGGATTCCTTCCCAATATCCCATCTAACCCTGCCCTCTGGCACTGTATAGCCATTCCCCTTTGTCCTGTCTCTCCAAGCCCGTGTCCAAAGTCCCTCTCCAGCTCTCCTGGAGTCTTTTTGGTACTGGAAAGCTGCTTTTTATATCAGGGGTTTGTTCCTTAAACTCCAGTGCTCCCTGAGATTCCCCCATGGCTTTCTAAGACCCAAACCCAGGATTATGTTTGCCTGAAGCAGCCAGAGGTGTTGCATCTGAAAAGAGGCCTCAGTTGTGCACAGGGCTGGAGCATCCTTGGATTTGGGTGACTCCAGAGCCTGGATCCCACCCTGGGAGGTAATTTAGGAGAAGTGATTTCAGTGCTGGTGGACTCTCAGCTCTGATAAACAGCCCTCTGGTGGTTTTTTTGTCCTCTTCCCTGACCCATTGGCATAATGGGAAACAATTTAAATAGGTGTTTAGTTCTTGTCGGGTTAGAAATGGGCAGGGGGGACTTGGCTTCAGCTGCTGTGAATTTGCTGTGTGACCATGAACAAGTGCCCAGGTTGTCCCTGAGCCCCTGCACAGGATGGGCATGTGGACATGGTTAGTGGTGGCCTTGGCAGTGCTGCTTAATGGTTGGACTTGGATCTTGGAGGGCTTTTCCAACCTAAACAGTTCTCTGACTCTGTATTTATTGAGTGTGGGGGGTAGTGCTCACTTTTAGTGGTTGGGGGTTTTAAATCCTACCTTTAAAAAGAAAAATCACACCCTCAGTTTCCTCAAAGATTACTCTGTAATAGTCATCTCTTGCCAACAGAAATTAATTCAACCGTTACACTCTCACATGACTAATATCTTGTTGATGGAGAATCACCTTCAGTTCAATTCAGCAACTGTTTCACTTCTGTAAAACATGTGCTTATAAATGAATAGATGTGTTTTCAAGCCTTCCTATTCCTTTCTCTACTTTTCTGGAGGTTTTTTTAATTTTTATTCCTTTTTTCAAGCCTCAAACCCTCAGGAGGCTGCTCTGCAGGCCAGCCCAGAGCCCTGGGGTTCATTTCTGCCAGTGATGCCCTTTGCCTCCCTTTGCCCAGGTACGGCTTTGTGGAGTTTGATGACCTGAGGGACGCAGACGATGCTGTTTATGAGCTGAATGGGAAGGATCTGTGTGGGGAGAGAGTGATCGTGGAGCACGCCCGGGGCCCGCGCCGCGACAGCAGTTACGGTTCTGGACGCAGTAAGCACTTGTGCCTTTGTAGCCCTGCCTTATTTTAAATAAAACATCTTTTTAACTTGGTTTTTTTTTATTATTTTAAAAAGTAATTTGAAAACAAAACCATACGAAGTTGTTCTGTAACTGTAAATGTAACTGTTGATCTGAATATTTAACTTGTTTGTATTAAACTATTTTAATTGATAAATTAATAAAAGCAGTTTCTTGTACCATTTTTATTATTATTATTTCGTTTAAGTATTTTGAATGGTTTCTTTGCAATGTGCTGTTTAACATAGACTTAACAAAGACCTCAATGTTTTAATTGAAAGAGTCCTTTGAGGCTAAGATGACTGCCCGTTCCATTTGCTGACCTTGGGGTACCTTTCCATGAGTGGCTCTTTGACCTTTGTGGCCCTTGGCTGACCAAAAAAAAAGGAAGCCATGTGACGACAGCAGCCTTTTCCCATTAGACCTGGGTGGTGAGGATCCCAAGGGTTAGAGCCAGATGAGATTAATCTGAAATAGGTGCCTGAAAAGCTTTATTCATGTCAGATATTCAGAAAGCCTTTAAGCAATGTAAGTAACATTAGTCAACTGGCTTCATTCGGTTTTCTTCTTTCGAACTGTTTTAAAAATAATATTAAATTTAATTGCATGTTAATCGGAGCGTAATTATAATCCTGTGCTTTGCTTAATTACGTGCTTGTAGTGAAACATCTTTAATGCTTTGGGTCTCTGTAAGATTGCTCTGAGGAGGGCTGGGTNTGGGGGCGGCGAGGGGGCTCCTTTTCCCTGGTTGAAGTTCTGTCTGTCACCTCCTAAAGGTGGATATGGTTATAGAAGAAGCGGAAGAGATAAGTACGGTCCCCCGACCCGTACAGAATACAGATTGATTGTGGAAAATTTGTCAAGCCGCTGCAGTTGGCAGGATCTGAAGGTATGGGGCCCTTTCCTCACCCTCTCTCTGTTCAAGGGCACGAAGGGGAAAAGCCTCAGCAAGGCAGAGTGATGAACACCTGTGCTCTGCTCCAAATCCTGAGCACCTCCCTGTGCTCCTGTGCATGACAGGAGATTTTGGGAGTAACATCCTCCCTAAATCAGTACAGCAGTGTATTTGCATATAGGAAAGCATTGAGGAGAGCCTGGGAGTTGCACCTGCAGGCTTGGTGGCACTGGAGAGTAACTGTTGTCCTTAATACCAGCCAACATCATGTACAGCTGTGTTTTCTCTTTAAGCCTTGTCAAAACACACTTGAATCACACCAGGGGTAGGATTCACTAGAGATGGATGAGTTTGTCCTTGTCACTTTGGATTTAACCCATCAGATTGTAAGGTGCTAGAGCTGTTTGAATGGATAGTATCATTCCTGCACAGGCTCTGTTAGGAATTTCCACACCACGTAAAGCTGATTTAAGGAGAGTTTCAGGGAAAGGATGCTTCCAGAAGGAGTAATCATGCAAAACCCCTGCCAAAAGCTGTTACTTTAGAAGTCCAAAGAAGTGGAAGGCAAGTCTCAGCAGTGGAGGTGTTGGGTGACACTGTGGAGCCCGTGGTACCTCCAAGTGACATGTTGCCTCGTGATTATCCCCCTCGTGCATTCAGGGAACAGGACTTCAATAGCAGATGCAAAAAAATTAGTGTTTCCTTAACCTGAGCAGCAATGGTTAAACCCACTTGTTCTTACAGGAACACTTTCTTTTATGGTTCTCTTTTAAGGATGTGTAAAATTTGTTCTAAACAAACTTTGGCGTAGTAGAAACTGGTCTGTAATTGAATGTAACACTAGTTCAGGTACGTACGGAGATGCTGCCAATGTCTTTGTTGTTAATGCTTCTTCAGTAGCTTGTCTTTGCTTTTGGTACTCAAATTTGTAAGTAGAGCATGGCATGATTAATCCTCCAATGGATGCATTGCTGCTTTTTTGGGAATAGCTTTCATTTCAGTGTCCTTAAGATGGGAGTAGCTGGGCTGAAAACAGACCAACCCAGAGCTCTGGGCAGTGTTTCCACTGCAGCCGAATTCACAGGGGCTGAAGGATGGCCTGGCCTGGTGGCTTGATTGAAGTGGGGCAGAAGGGCCCTGCCTGATAAACAGAGGGGTTTAGAAATTGAAAGGGAGAAACCAGGAAGCATGAAATGGGAAAATAATTGAGCTTTGACTTCTCTGAGGGTTTCTTCCAGCAGAATGAACTGGTTTGCCAAGGTGGAGGCCAGAGGGAGGTTTGCTTGCCTGTGGGCTTCTTGCCTCTTCATACTCAACCTTCATCACCCTCCCCAATTACCTTTGAAAACATGAGTTAGAGAGCAAACATTTTATTTCTTTAATCACTTCTGTAATTTGAAACTTAGAGTCCAGAGCATATTTGATATTAGACTGGAGATGGGAGACCTTCAATTATCATTTGGCTCAAAACTACCAACCCCACCCTGGTTCTAATCACAGCCACTCTGTGAAATCAGAGTGTGCTATTTGGCACCACAAATGCTGTTTGGTTCAAAGCCTTGCTGGCATCCCTGGGAGCAGCAGAGGCTCAGGGAGCCTCGTTGCAGAAACGAGCCTGGCAGCCTGGCTCTGGATTCGAGGCGATGGTGATTCTGTCCTCTTCCCCTAGGATTATATGCGTCAGGCAGGGGAAGTGACATATGCAGATGCACACAAAGGAAGGAAAAATGAAGGTGTGATTGAGTTCAAATCCTATTCTGACATGAAAAGAGCCCTTGAAAAGCTGGACGGGACAGAAGTAAATGGCAGGAAGATTAGATTAGTGGAAGACAGACCTGGATCGAGACGGCGCCGCTCCTACTCCAGAAGCCGAAGCCATTCAAGGTATGTCTGTGATGTGGATCAGGCTGAGACCTTGGGGTTCCAAAACACCTTCAGAGTTCTCAAGAAATCTAGTTTTTGAGAATATTTTAGTAACCAAAGGCAGTGAGGGCTCTTGGGGATGTGTGGAGCTGCTCTCTGAACACCTGTGACTATTCCTGCCCAGCTCCTCTGTCCTCACTGCCTGGCAGGAGCAGCTGGTGGCCGGTGGGGCTGAGCACACAGAATGGAACAGCAGGTGTTTTCAACACTTCAGCTCTGAACACTGTGTTCTGCTCCTCCAAGCACCAGGACTAACAGTTCCTTCTCAGCTTGGAAACCTCCACCTGTTCCCTGTTCTTCAGAGATGTGCTGCTTTCCTTGTCTGACCAAGAGCTGCTTCAGCAGCACCAAGTGTTCTCCCCTTTCCATTCTAGGCTAGAAGTTGTTGCAAGAAAACTCAGGCAAACCTTTGCTGTTCCTAGAAGCACTTGGTTATGAAATCAAAGCCTGATTTGAAGTTTTATCCCAGTGTCTCACCATATTCAATATGTTTTTTGACTGGGAAGGTGATTATCCCTTAAGCAAACATATTTTCTTCCAGATCAGCACCCTGCTCACTGCCAGCCATGGCAGCAGGGAGGGGAGAGGGGTGCTCTGAGGTTGTAACCATGTTGTGTAACCCCCTGGAAGGTGCTCTAACCCTGTGGGGTTTTCCCCCAAGCTCCCCATGGGCACGTGCTAACGTGAGGCTGGTTCCTTGTGTTGCAGGTCTCGCTCTCGGAGCAGACACTCCCACAAGAGCAGGAGCCGCAGTGCCAGCAGCAGCCGCTCCAAGAGCAGATCCAGATCCAGGTATGTCTGTCCTGGGACAAATGGGGGCTCCCACTTAGATCTGACAAGTCCTGAATTTGCAGCAGGAGCACTGCTTGTTTTCCCTCCTGTTCTCTGCACACTGTGCTGCTCAAACCCACAGCACTCTAAAGCAGAGCTGTCTGTTGCCTTTGCACTTCCAGGTCTGTGTCCCGTTCCAGAAGCAAGAGCCGTAGTCGAAGCAAGAGCCGTAGCAGAGGCCAGAAAGAGAAAAGCAGGACTCCAAGTAAAGAGGATAAAAGTAGGAGCCGCAGCAGGAGCGCAGAGAAAGCCCGGAACAAGAGCAAGGACAAATCTGAGGGGGCTCTCCATAACAGTGATGAGAAAGCCAAGAGCAGGAGCCCCAGCAAGGAAAAGAGCAGGAGCAGGAGTGGCAGTAAGGACAGGGGGGAGGTGAGGGAGAGCCTGAGGAGCAGGAGCAAGGAGAAAAGTAGTAGCAAAGACAGGGAGAAGAGCATTAGCAAGGCTAGAAGCAGGAGCAAGAGCAGGGATGAGAGCAGGAGCAGGAGCCACAGCAAGGATAAGAGGAAAAGTAGGAAGAGAAGCAGGGATGACAGCAGAAGTAGAAGCAGGAGCCGCAGCAAGAGTGAGAAGAGCAGGAGGCGCAGCAAACGAGACAAAGCCAGCAGCAAGAAGAAAAGGAAGGACAGCCACGAGAGGTCCAGGTCAGGCTCCAAGGAAAAGGAGCACCTCAAATCTGAGTCTGACAAGAAGGAGGCGAAAGGCAAGGGCGAGGAGGATGCAGTGTCTCGCTCCAGGTCTAGGTCCATTTCCAAGCCCAAACCAAATGTCAAATCAGATTCTCGGTCCAGGTCTAAATCCGTTTCCAAGCCGAGGTCCCGCTCCAAGTCCAGGTCTAGGTCAGTCTCTAGGTCACACTCCCGGTCACGGTCGAGGTCCCGCTCCAGATCCTAACCTGGCTGCAGCCCCCCCTGGAATGGTTGGAACAGTCTTTTCTACATGTTTAGTAGCTGTAACCAAGTGATTGAAGTAGAAACCCTGTGGATGCTGTATATTTTTAACACCCCTGATGGTCTGTCTGTCATGAACTGCAGCGCTCCCTCCCTGCACTGCTGCTCCCTGGCACGAGGCTCTTCCACTCCCTCCTATCCAACAGAAAGGTTCTCCTTAAACAGAACCCTTCCCAGAGCCCCCAGCTTGCCCAGTTTGCCAGGAAGAGCCTTGCAGGGAAGGAGCACTGTGCCCTGGTGGGTTTAGGGGATTGCAGTGAGGACTCATGGTAGGTATGATGGCTTTAACAGTCCTTGCCCTCCAATGGATGCCCTTTGATGTCTGCCATTTAGTGGAAGTGCTAAGTCTTAAGTTTCATACTACTTTTGTTCCATATTTTTTGGACTTACAAAGTTGTGAATAGCACAGTCAAAAGAAAAAAAAAATAGAGGTACTTGCAGTAATCTATAGGGAAAAGAAGTATAGTTCCATATTCTGGTATTGTGACAATATCCTTGTTTTATATTAAATTTTTTTATTTTATTTTTCCCTGTCTTGCAAAGTACAGTGATTCCTGTTTCCATGAAATTTGAATAAAGACTATTTTTGCTTGATGACATTTGGTGGTGGTTCCATGATGTTGTGTGGGGACTGTCAGTGTTTTCTGTGGACCAGTGAAAGCCTGAACTGGCAAAGAGCCACAGAGAAAAGGGTCTTGGCTCAGAACTTCATATTCTGTATCTCATCAGTTCAGTGTTTTCCCCTTTCACTCTGTTGGCTTTTTTTCCCATGCTCTGGGCAAAGGAAGGGCAAAGACCCCGTGGTGCTTTCACAGGTGTTTTCCTGGCCGAGACAGCAGGAGAAGGTGGAGCTGTCCCAGCTTTTAATTCTGCTTGTCCTTTGATTTCATGATCCCTGACTGTGAATTTCAGTCAGGAACGTGGGGAGGAGGGAGAGCAGCTTTTAGCAGGAGTTTTGTAGCTGTTCCTGAATAATATCCCAAATTTAAACTCGGGCCACTCACCAATTGCTCAGACTGAGCTTCCCACGAGCTCTTCTCTTGCACGGGTGGCTTGGAAGGAAGGAAGGAGTGACATTCCCAGCCTTCCAGCAGTGCCCTGAAAAACAAAAGGCAAGGCCTGTTTTGGGAGTTCCTGGGCTGGAATAAGAAGGTTAGTTCCAGCTTCCTTCAAAACTTCCCTCTAGCAAATCCCACAGTGCTCACCAGACCCATGGCAGCAGCTCTTGCAGTGAGATGTTGGACTTCAGAGGTGCCAGTAATTCCGTATAATTCGATCATTTGGAACTTGTCCTGCCATATTAAAAAGATGAAAGGCCGATAGATCATCAGAGTTGCTTTCAACACCAAATATTTCCCCAGACTTGAAGAGGGGTCGGGGCTGGGTGAGTGGCTCAGACTTTATCAAATGTCAAATTGCCACGGCAGCGTGAGAAAGCTCTGTGGAAGTGATATTTCATTTCTTTAAAAGGAAAAGCCTTTTCCAGCTGTACATATTTAGGGCTTTTACATCTTAGGCTCTCCTAATGACATTTTTAATCCTTTTTTGCTGCTCAATCTTAGGGCAGAAGCAAACCAGGCGAGGCAAGATGTTTGCTAATGGGGGATGATTAATGGAAAAATACCTTGAAGAAAATCTGCACATAAGGTCCAAGCAAAGATTTAAACAGGGCTGCTCTTAATGACAGAGCTGGGTTTAGAGAGTCCTCTGGGAGGAACATCCCTTCCCTAAAAACCTGAGGACAGGCCCTTGGAAGTGGGGAAGTAGGTGAAGCATCCTAAGTCTCCCCCACGACAGGGCAGTGATTCCATGGGGAAGACCAGGCAAGAATGGTAATAATATAAAATATTGCCAATAATAATGATTATTATACTGTGTAGTCAGAGAGGAAGATCAGTGGAACATGCTCAATATTCCCAAGCAATATTTCTGTTTGAATAATTAAATACAAAGGGAGATTTCAGCTTAAGGCTGGAAATATCCACCCAAATGCACTGAAAACCAGCCCAAAAATCTGATTTAGGGTTGGGGTATCCATCCTGTAGGAGAGCTCTGAGGAGGGAAAGCAGGAATGTGGGTGGCAGGAATGGGGTTGTTTCTGGCAAAATGATCAGCAAAGCAGCAAGATAAAAGAGCAAGAAGCCCTGAAACAGGCATTTCAACAAAACTTAAAATGATTAAAACTGAAATAAGAGTGGAAATAAAGAGATAGTTCAGTTTGTAAAATCTTTTGGCTTCACAAGTTCCCTGCAAACCTGGACCCAACCTCGAGCATCTGCACTGTCTGGGACTTTCTGGCACAGCTGAGGTGAGAAATGTGTTTGTTTTCTGGCTAAATCAAAGATTTGGGAGGGTATTTCATGTGTCTCGCTCGAGGGATGAAGAATATTATGATGTGTGATTCAAAGAAGCCGCTGCAAATCTCATTTATTGCTGCCCTGAAATCCTGCTCTGTTTAAGCTGTCCCAGCTCGGGGCCCCCTCGTGCCCCTTCCCAGCACATCCCTAAAAAAATCCCACCCCCACCTCTTCTATTGCTCCAAAATCCAAATGCAAAGGGAATTAAGATTCCCAGATGAGAGGAAAAATAGGTTTCATAACTGCAGAGAAGGCCATATTTACTATTCCTCGTGGGTGTGCCCGGCATGGTCCCGATCCACTGGATTTACAGTTCCATTTCCCAAGTCTCCACTTCCCAGATTTCCATCTCAGCCAGAAATGTGCCCCCCTGAACCATTCCCCATCCCATCCTATCCCATTTATTTTGTCTTACCCCATCCCATTTATCCCATTCCATCCCATCCCACCCTATCCCATTTACCCCACCCCATCCTATCCCATCCCATTCTCCCTCTATCCCATTCCCCCACCCCATCCCTCTCATCCCCTATTTCCCCATCCCATTTATCCTATCCCATTCCATTTATCCCATTCTCATCCCATTCCCTATCCCATTCCCCCATTCTATTTCCCCATCCCATTCCCTATCCCATTCCCCCATTCTATTTCCCCATCCCATTTATCCCATTCCCACACCATCCCATTTATCCCATTCACATCCCATTCCCCATCCCATCCCATTTATCCTATCCCACTTATCCCATTCCCATCCCGTCCCAACCAATCCCATTCCCTATCCCATATCCCATCCCATTCCCTATCCCATTCCTC
>WBMV01007113.1:404838-456640 GCA_013396655.1 Campylorhamphus procurvoides | reverse complement strand
AAATATATAAACCCGGCGCGGTAGAAAGTTCGTGCAGACTTCCCCTTCCCCCCCGCCCCGAACCGGAAAGATTTAAGTTTGAAAACAAGAGATTTTACGTGAGAGTGGGGGGGGGACACACACTAAAAAACAAAACAAAAGCCGAAACAGCATCAAACTTTGTGGCAAAGAATGCGAAGAGTCGGACTAATGGAATCGGGATTTGCGAGCCGAGGGAAGGTCGGTGCCGAATAAATAGAGAGATAAATACAATCCTTCAAAAGTGTCGGTGGTCTGAGGGGTGTTTGGTGTCAGGAGAAAGGGATTTGGGATAGTTTTATGTGCCCCTGGTGCCACAAGGAGCCGGATTGTCATTTTAACATGAAAACACTCGATTTATTCAATTACTGCCCTGCTAAGTTTATAAAAGAAACAAAACCAAACGCTCGTTGGCCTGTAATTGGGATTAAAGGGATAAAGAGCTGTGATACTTCGTGACAAGTTGTAAAAGACCTTTCTGGGGTTTATTTGATCATATAATAGAAGAGGAGGGAAAAGGGGGACTTGATGTTTCAAACTTTTCTTCCCACACAGCAATTAAAACAGCCCATCGTGGTCGGGTTTTTTTGCTTCCCGCTCTGTGATCCATAATCTATTTAAATTCGGTATTTTTGAGGATGGGAACAGACTTTTCCTCAGCGACTATTCCTGCTTGGCGATGTAAAATATTTAATAGTGATTAATAGGAGTCCCCGGGGTAATTCCCTGGATTGTAGTCTTATAAAGTAATTACAGCTGCAATTAAAACAGAGGACATTTTTGGCCTCCGTGCACTGATTTTGCCCTAAAATTGATTGCGCCTCACACTGCAAATAATCCCATTAAAGCTGAACGTGTGTGAAATGAATTGTAATTCCTGGTGAGTGCCGGGCTGGAAATGGAGCTGAACTTTCCCTGCTGGGCACAACTGGGCACAACTGGGGGCAGGTTGTGCAGGGCCAGCTCTGCCCTGCTTGGCCAGAGTTGATTTGTGTTGGCTTTGGGGTTTTATTGAGTGGTTACAGCCAGATGTGCCCTGCACACCATTCCAGACCCCTCAAGGGGTGTTTGCCTTGCCCCAGCCATGCTGTTTGCAGTTTTTACCACCAATTCTCTGTTTATTCATATTTTAAGTCTTTAGATTGATCATCTGAAGTAGCATCTAGAATTTATTTAAAGCAGCATCTGCAATTTTAATTGATAATGTGCTTTAAATTGTGTTGGTTTGTCTGCAGAAAGTCTGGCTCTTTCTTATCTCACTTCTCTCTTCATGCAAAGCTCTTAGTCCAAATACTTCTGGATATGACAATATATTCCATGAGTGCTGGTGTTTTTTGGGAGGTGAGATGTGCAGTGACACTGAGACATGGGATCAGATTCCCTCAGGGTGGGGATGGACATCACAGACTCATGGGATATGCTGAGCTGGGAGGGGCCCACAAGGATGATCAAATCACAAGAATCCCACCGTGAGTGTTGTCAGAGAGGTGGTGATGGAGGTGTGGAGTGTCCATGGGCCAGTCCATGCCTCAGCTCTGCAAGTAAAGCATTTTGGAGGCTTAAACCCCATTATTATTATCAGAATCTCATTACCAGAGTTGCACCATTTGAATATTATGAAGACACAGTTAAACTGGATCAAAACCAGGTTGAACCTTTATAGTCTCTCTCTGAAATAACAAGAGGGTTTCTGAGTTGCACTGTTGATTCTTCTTCCCCATACAGTGTTCCCTTTCTCTCATAGTTTATAGAATTTTTAATCTATTTTAACCTTTTCTCAAGCCCTCCATGTGTGCTGCTGGGTTGGAGGAGCAGGAAGAAGGCAGCAAAGTGGGATGAAAAATGAGATCAGAGACTGGGGGCAGGAAAATGAGCAAATGTCTCCTTGTTAAGGAAGGCTCCAACACCTGGAATCAATTAGCAGGGAAAGGAAACAGAGTTCCCTCCAAACCCCCTTTCTCCTAATTAGCAGAACTCACTGTTCTCCACAGGTGAGGTGTGAGGGCAGATGTGCTTTGCTGAATTTGGCAGATTACTTTCTAGAGAATGGTTCAACTTCTTGGTAAAATACTTTACCCCCATGGAATGGGTGTTTTGTTACCCAGTTTAGCATCTTTTGGCTCATCTCCTGTTTGTTTTGGTTTTTTTAATTTGTGATTGCATCCAGCAAAGTGACAGGATAAATGCAGGGTAGAGCTAAGCAAACAGGTAGATGTTATATTCATGAATCACACGGGATTTGTTTTGACAACCCTATTTATGCTGTAGCTTTTAAACCTTTTGAAAGGCTGAGAGAATTGGGATTGTTCAGCTTGGAGAAGTTTGAGGGTGACCTAATTGGAGCCTTTCAGTGGCTGAAGGGAACCTGCAAGAAAGATGGAGAGGGGCCTGGAGGGACAGGATAAGGGGGAATGTGTTAGGTGGGATACTGGGAAGGAATCCTTCCCTGGGAGGGTGGGCAGGCCCTGGCACAGGTTGGGCAGAGAAGCTGTGACTGCCCCATCCCTGGAAGTGTCCCAGGCCAGGTTGGACAGGGCTTGGAGCAACCTGGGCTGGTGGAAGGTGTCCCTGCCCATGGCAGGAGGTGGAATGAGATGATCTTTAAGGTCTCTTCCAACCCAAACCACTCTGGAATTCTGTGAAATGGATGGGGGGTGATCCTGGGGTGTTGGAGGATTATGGATGGCATCTCAGCCCGGGGCTGTAACTGTGCTGAAGCTGGATGGGGTGTCAGAACCATTAGAAAACTCTGTTTTGCAGTTTTTGTTGCACAATTACCTGCAAAATTGAGGTACTTGGGCTGATCGTGCCTCTTGACTTCAGCAGCAAGTGGATGTAAAAGACAAGCCTACCTTTACTTGTCTTTTGAAGTTTTTAATTGATTCTGTGCACTTCTTTGCTTTTGAAATACTTGACATTATTCAATGTGGAGTATTTGCTGCTAGTGTCAGTGGGACACATGGAAAACTCCTGGAGTAGGTACTGGTAGATCTGAAGTTTTAAGACTAGTCCCCTTAACACAAGTCATTTGGAGTTCAGGTAACCTACCTTAATTATTGCCCAGAAAATTAGAAGCATTTAGAAAAGTACAGAGTAATAAAGTGGCAAATGAAATAACTAGTGCAAAGGTTTGATGAATTTTTTCTCCATGAGCCTTCACGCAACAAGCAGCCATCACAGATGTCAGAAATGATGGGGCACAACAAAACATTATGGGCAATGACATGCTCCTCTTGATGGTTTTCAGTAACTACTTCCACTTTCAGAGCGTGTTTTATTGCAAAATTAATTCTTTGTGCCTTAGTTAAACATGGAAGTGGTGTGACTGAACTTTTAGTTTTCCATTAGAAGAATTACTTCTTTTCCCCCTGCAATTTTTATGTGGTCACAAAATTGACTTTCTCTTGAATCACAAATCTTAGTGGTTCCTTACAGGTCATTAAGTTTTGAGTGAAAATAGTTGTGATTGCAAGTGATGGGAAGTATTTATATCCTGCATCTCTGTTGTAGAATTCAGATCAGATGTAGAAATGGCAGAAGTTCCAACATTTTGGTAGGGAGTACTTTCCATCCCTGGTGGTTCTCAAGGCCAGGTTGAAGCAACCTGGGATAGTAGAAGGTGTCCCTGCCTGTGGCAGGAGGTTGAACAAGGTCATCTTTAAAATCTCTTCCAACCCCACACCATTCCAGGATTCTCTGACTCTACTTTGGGGCTCTTCCGCAGGCTGTGATGGTTTTTATGGGGTGTGATTTCTCTGTGGCACTGGGTGATGGTCGTGAGTCTGTGTGTTATAGTGGTTGCAAGTGATTCCCCGGGGCTTGGATTAGGAGTTCCTTGGTCTCAGGCCTGGAGGAGACATCCCTGAGCCCATGGAGTGTGAGGTTTGGGCAGTACCTGTGGCCCTTCCCCAGGGCCAGGAGGAGATGAGAGATGGAGGAAGCAGCTCAGCGCTGAGAGCTGTTAGTGAATGCCATAGCAATGAAAGTATGATGTGTTTCTGCTCCTCACTTTCATAAGGGAACAGAAGGCATTGACTCTGTGGCTATGGAAGTAGGTTTTGTGCCTCCTTTTGCATCTCTCCCCTGCTGTTTGAACAGCTCAAAGTGCTCCCCAGGGTAGCAGTGGGTTCCTGTAAGGACAGCAGAGCTGGCATCGGCACCGAGAGGGGTTGTTGTCAAACAGGCTCTTCTCAGCAGCCACAGCCTCTCCCGGTGCTTTTCTTTCAACTGCTGCAATAAATATGTGTGTTTGTGTGTGTATTGTTGACACAACTGTGCCAGGAAACCAAGAGAGAGCAGCTTACAGGCTACGATGCTGCTTTGGGCTTAGCCCTGGGACGAGCTGCTGCTTTAGAGTGAACTCCCAGTACTGCTGACTGAGGTCGCATTGCCCGTGCCTGTTTGTTTGTCTCCCAGCACAGCAGCACCTGCTGGAATTTGGACATTAACAAGTGCTTAGGGTAGGCTGGAAAGGGCTGTGTTGTAACAAATCACGGCAAACTCCTGGAATCCAGAGGAGTTGATGTCACAGCCCGGTGGCAGAGCTGACACAAAGCGTTTGCTCCTCCTCCATCCCACCCCAAAGACATCCCTCTCCTTTCCCAGACCATTTTCGCCCTCTAATCCTTCAGTATTTTGAGCAATGTTTGTCATTACAGTTTTTCTCTCTTCATGAGGAATAACAATTAGTAGAAAGTGCAATGGGTGGAGTTTGAGACTCCTCAATTCTGAATTTTATCTCTTTTCCCCCTTCACTGACACGGGCAGTGAAAGCACTGAAGCCTCATCATGCCATTAAGTGCTTGCTGGTGGCTACTGACACTTGAGGCATTGGTACAATTCCATTGCTCTGAAAGTTCATTTCAGTCCCTGACTGATGAGGTTCCTGGAGGTGAAGCTGGGTGGTTTGGGTTTTTTTGGTAATGGCATTAGTTCAGCCTTGCAAAATATTACCTGCCCGAGGTGGGTGGTGGGTTTTGACGTGTGAGTAAAATACCATCAGTCACTGTCACAGCAAAGGACAGGCAGGTGCTGGTTGTGGCTGAGCTGGGAAGTGTTGGAAGCAGCTCATGAGACCAGATTAGTTGTGCTGCAGGGAGGCAGGAGGAGTTTTTGTGTGTTTCTGGTTAAATTGCAGCTCAGTCTCTCACTAATGTCACAGCAGGGCCTGGCAGAGGTAACACAGCCAGAGCTCATGGGGCACTGGGGGTGCTCAGAGCTCCCAGTGCCAGCTCTGAGTGTTTCCCTCTGAGGGAAAAGTCCAGCTTTGCTCAGTTCCTGTCTCTGTTTCAGGGAAGAAAGTTGATTCGTAAGTCATCTCCTCCCAGAAGAGCACAGCATCAGGTGGTTCTCTCCATGCCAGCTGCTTCTCACATGGGATTTGGGCTCCTGGTCCAGAGAAGCTCAGCCAGAGGGGCTGCAAACTTTGTGTTGTTACTTGATTTATGTTGTGTTTATCACATTTATCCTCATAGACACTGAAATCCTCATGTCATTGGAAATAACCTGGCAGCACCTGAAATGGGATTTCTGTTGGAATGTTTCTTTTCCCATTAGGTCCGAGGGTGTTTAGAGAAATAGAGTGGACCCCCATCCACCCATTTAGCCTCACACTCTGTGTGAACTTGTGCCTTTTTTCTTTCTTTTTCTTTATTTTTGGTCTCCGAAGCAAGGCAGGATGGATGTTAAAAGCCAAAGCTGGTTTTCTGCAGTAATGATGAAGCGTTTTCCCAAGGCTGCACTGGTTCAGGGGCAGAAATGAGATCAAAATCCTGAGTCTTTCTGACCTCTGCCTGTGGATTCCCTGTCTAAAGATAAAGCACACAGGTCTGGGTGGGAGCATATTAATTAGGCCCCATTATCTCTACCAACCTGGCAGTCATTTATCATTTCATAAATCAGAATCTGCAGCTTGGGACTAAATGACTCATCTCAGTTTTGCTGTATCTTCATTTGCCTTAATCTTTCTAAGCTTTAAAATGTTAAAGATGACAAGAAATTGGGACAAATGAGGAATGTTTGGGGCTGACTGTGACTGCTCAAAATGTTTCAGGTTCGTTTCTGGCCTCTTTAATGGCACCATTTGCTTCCTTTTATTGGGTTATCTGATTTTATTGTAGATTTCACTGATGGGGGCATTAAAAGCAAAGTAATTTCTTTATTATATTTTTCTATGGGTTTTACTGGATTTATAAAATACAGAGACGAAAAACCCATTATTGTATCAGGTCTTCTCTGGTTAAGCACAAGATTATTTTCTACATTGTGATTTTTTGAGTTTTCCTGGCCCAGTGTGGAGTAAATTCTCCAACTTTTTAGACTGGATTGTCACTTTCCCTGGTAGGAACATACAAGTGAGAAACAAGGACACAGGACATGAGTGAGCAGCAGGCCTGTGGCAGCTCAGAATATTTGCAATACATTCTATAGTTTACAACTAGAAATTACACAAAGACTTTGTTTTAAGCAACTGGGTTGGGATTACCAAAGATCTTCCTGACTCAATGTCCAGACAACATACTCAGAACACAAAGCCCATGAATTTCAGTCCAGCATGAGAAAGGCATTTCCTCTGAGAGATGGATTTTGTCAAGTTTGGGGGTTGAGTCTTTAGATTCTGCTCCCACCAGTGGTTGTTTTTGCAGCTTTTGGCACCTGTATCTTGTGTGTTCCTGGCAGGGCCAGCCCCAGCTCTGGTGTGAACCAGACCCAAGGGCTGATGGGCACACACATGGGCTCTGTGTCACTGGAATGTGTGTTGACTCTTTCCCAAATTACCTTCAGCTGTTCTTCTTTTTTTTGGATTGTGCTCCTGATGCTGGAAGTGAAGACACAGAATTGCCCTCAAAGCTGCCAGTTCTGAGTCTTGGGGAGGAAAAGATGGATTTCCAGTGAAATCAACTGGAGCTGAAGGGGCTTGAGAGCTCTGAAAAATCAGATTGTTGGGGTCACATCAGGCATTCAGAACTAGGCCCTCCACCCTCTGCAGGTGTTGATAATCTTCCTCCTCCTCCTTCTCCTTCTTGGAATTGGGTCCACTGACTCCTTTGGATTATTACTTTGCCCTGTATTTAACCTAAGTCATTACATTTCTGCTCCTTACATTTTAAGTGTTTTGCCACAGGTTTCCTCTTAACCAACAGTAACGTTCCTTGGCAGAAACAGCTTCCCTTGTATTGATTCCTCGTAATAGCAGAGGATCAGCAAAGCACCACCTTGTTTATTAGACTGAAAGGCACCAAATAATGTTGGGTTGTTTGATATGAGCTGATCAAGTGTAAGGGCCCTGAGTGCCTCTGTTAGTGGCTCTGGTAGGAGTGTCCAGCTGGAGCACCATAACTGGCTGTCCAGGGTCCTTGAGATGCCCAGCACTTCTCTTTTTGGTTTTTACTGTTTAATCCTGTTTTCCCTCACCTCTCTTCCTGCCATATTCCAGTTCTTGCATGCACAGTAAAATGTATTTTGCCTTAATTCCCTTCAAAAACTTCTCAGGAAGGAGAGGTTATTTCTGTGGGGTTTGTGTGGATTTTATCTTATCAAACCTGCTCTGTTGTGTAAAGGAAGATGCAGTCCTGATGGGAGCAGTTATGCAATTCCAGATCTTAGGAATGAGGGATATTGCCTTGAAGAGCCTTGGGAGGAGACTCCCATGATCAGCCAGGCCTCACCCTCAGATCAGAGACTGTTAGTAAAGATTCTGGTTGGTTTTTTAATATTAATTTATATGTTCTGGGGCTGGGCTACCCCAAAAATGAGTGTGCTCCTACACAGTGACATTGGACATGGGCAAGCTCTGCTCTGGAATGGCACGTGGAGCTCTGGAGATGCTCCTGCCAGGGACCTTCTGCCACTGATACTGAGCTGTCTCAGCCATCCACAGAGAAGAACCCCTGAGATGCTGCTGCTCTTCTGGGCATTGAGGGAGGGGAACCTGATGGAACCCTGCAGGAAACTGAGCCCACTTCGAATTTCTTCAAAATAGGTTGTTCCTCTTTGTGCTGGAAGGAAAATGGTGTTCTGTCTCCTCAGGGCTGCAGGAAAGGAAGTGAGTGAGCCTTTTAGAAGCAAGTTCAACATCTTTGAAGCTTTCAGAAATAGAGGCTTTAGAGAAAAAAGAGGGAAGAGGAGGAAGAACATTTGGGCTAAGGCTTTGATAGGGTGCTGGAGGCAGGAGCCCGAGCCCAGGAAGCGTGCAGGAGTAGAAGGAGGATGGTGCTTCACAACTCAATGAGGACCTCTTCCTCAGGGGTGAAGCAGATGCTTTTAAACTGAGTTCAGCAGGTCTGAGCAAAGAATGGGTGGCTGAGGAAAGATCTCAGACTAATGAAGTGCTTGGAATGAAAGCCTTGGAGCAGAGCTTGCAAATGCAGCCACCTTTGACTTGCCTCTTTCATTCTGGAGTTCAGTAGCTCCATATTGCAGGCAGTAAAGAACATCAAGGAATGAGCAATCTTTACAGCTATTTGCTCATCAGAAAAGTGCTTTTTTAATTTCAAATTTGTATTTTTTTCCGGTGCTCGGTTGCATTTGCAGGTCAGGACTAATAAAAGTTACATATTGACACTATTTAACATGCTTTAATAATTTTATCTGAACCAGTGAAGTGTTCCTTCATAGCCTGAGGAGTTTTTTTTTAAGCTTGAAGGATGAATCTCTGAAGTCTGCCCCGTGTCATTCCTTTTCCACTGCTGCCCTGTGTGTGTCTGCAGGGGCTTTCTTGGTGTGCCCCTGGATTTCCTGTGGTGCCCTCTGTGTGTGTGCAGGGCTGGGTGTCACACAGGGAGGGGCTGCTTCTTCCTCAGTCACTGTTATCCAGCAACATCCCCTCTGCCTCTCCCTGCATCCCTCTGCTCCTCTGGGAAATGAATTTCCCACCAGCCCCAGTGCCACTGAGGGTGGGTTGGGGACCACTTGGCCCTGGCAGCTCCAGATGTTGGCAGTGTTTGTGCAGCACAGCTGTCCCCGTGCTTTGAGGGCTTTAAAGCCCATCCAGCTCCAGCTGGGGGTTGGACAACCACGGGACAAGTTCCTCTGGAATGTGACCCTCCTGTCAGCAGCTGGCTGGGTCCTGCTTGGGCTGAGATTTTAGGGAAGGTTTTGCACATCATAACTCCCATAAATATAATCGTGTTTGGTGGATGAATTTGAACCTCAGAGCAGAGTTTTGGGTTAAACTGCTCCTCTGAGGGTGTTTATTCTGCGTGCTCATCAGAGCACTGGGTTCCCAAGGGGGGCACATCCAAAGCAGGGACAATTAATCACAGAATATTCCGAGGTGGAAGGGACCCACAGGCATCATCAAGTCCCTCTCTTAAGTGAATGTTACTTCACTGATAACCACATGTAGCAGAGGGGCTTTTTGGAGGCCTGTTGATATTTTGGAGAAGAGTTGTGTGGAGTGTTTCTCACTTTTATTGTTGCTTATTTTTAATGCTTTTTAAGGTGCATTCAGCCATTTCTTTTGGTGCCATACCTGATTGCTGTTCAGGGAATCCTATCTCTTCCCATCCCCCTTCCTTGTTTTTCACTCCTGATTATTTGCTTGCTTTCTTTTACCTGCAGTTCTGTTGATGTGAGTGTGGACTGCTGGAAATCATTCCCAAAGCAGAAGCCATAAAAGCTCTTACAGCCTTAGGAGTAGATGCCAGCCCAGCCAGTGCTGCTCCTGCTGCTTTCAACACTTCCACTCCTCTACCTCTGCTTTGGAAGGGGAGCACTTTGCTGGGGAAGAGTTTAGAGAGTTTCTGAGAAAGCTTCAGGAAGTGAAATGTGTGTTTCAGTAGCCTGGTGCTCCGTGGTGCAGCGTGTGGAGTGAGTCACTGGCTTATTTGGAATATTCTGGGAGTATTGAGAGGGAATGTAATTACTGTGTAGTCATACCAGTACCTGGCAGGTGCTTGTGGAAGGTGAGTGTAGTTATGGGATGATCTGGGCAAGATGTGTCAGTGCAGCCCAACACCCCTCTCATGCTGAGATTTAACTGACATCCTGGGATCTCCTGACGTGGGGGTTCTGGGAAAGTGGAGCCCCTTCTTCCCAGGCTGGTGGCTCAGCAGTGACACCCATGTTCATCCTGAACACCAGGAATGTGCCTGTTGTGGCAGCACCTAAGTCTGCACCTGGGTTAAACCAAACTGCCCATTTTGGGGCTTGGTGACCAGAATGGTCAGGTGTTCCTCATGGAATACTCTCAGCCTCCAAAGAGAGGGATGGCATTCCCTGGGCAGCACCTCAGCTCCATGCTGTCTCCTGAACTGTGCTTGGGAGCCACTTGGGATGGGGCAGGATGGTCCAGTCCCAAGTGGAGGCTGTGCTGGAGGTGCCCATGGCTGAGCTGCAGGACCTGGCACTGCTGGAGGTGCTGACAGAGCTCCTGGGAGAGGCAGCAGCTCCCAGTGTTATTCCTGAGTACATGACCCAGCGTGGAGCAGGAATGGGTGGCACAGTGCTGTGCTGACCTGGGATTCCTGGCTCTGGGGTTTGTGATTTTTGGAGAGGCTTTAGGGTGTGCCACAGGACTGTTCTAGGACAGCGAGTCTGCCCAGTTGCAGCCAGGAGCATCCAGCATCCCTGAGGGACCATGGAGAGAATCAAACGTCAATGAAACACGTCAGTTGTCTTATCAGGATTAGTCCAAGTGCTGGTGAGGAGCCTGAGAATGGCTTTAAATCAGAGCCAAGTGACTCACATCTCAGAGTTCTGCATTGTGTGCTGCTTTGTGCTTTTTCTTTTCTTTCCTTTTCACGAGTTTAATGGTGCATTAAAAACTGGATTGATCCAACCAGTGCACACGAGTGGTGCCAGTAATGCAGAGCAGGGAAAATGGACACACAGGAGCCCCTGTGCATGGGCTGCATGGCAGATTATTGGAGCAAATTATCCCTCAGAACAGGGCTGAAGCCTGGTGCTGAGTGTCACCATAGCTGGCTTTTGTAAAAATATCAAATACAAATTAATTTGGGTTAGGAAGAGCTCAGCTCATCGGAGCAGGTAAACAGAAATTATATATTTGAGTTATTGCTCACATTTTTGGAGGAAAAACCCATATATATGCCTTGCTAGGTATAGAAATGATTGTTTCTGTTTTCCCATCAATAATATGCTGGTTTTAGGGGCTGCCTATGAAGGCTTTTCATAGGTACAAAATATATATAAAGGCAGAAGTTTTTAAACTTAACCAATTATATCAAAATATCCAAACCAGATGGACTTGGTTGACATTTGTCTTTCCACTTAAAGGGTTGCTAAGAATAAAGAAATATAATAAGATTTGTAGCTGTGTCCTACATACAGCTTTGAGATTATATCCTCCTTTATCACTTTTACAGGGGACAGGGTTTCTGCAGAATTAAAACATGACAGATAAAAGGGGGTTTTCTCTCCTGAGGTGGTGTGCCAGCACACGGGATAATTACCAACCCCTCAATGGGATACTGAGGGTCAGTTAATTAAAGTTTGTAAAAGATTTTGACAGAACTCGTTGCCTAAGAGGTGTTTTAACATTTAAATTTAATAGTTGTCTTTTTCTTTGCTTCCACAGTGCCCAGACCAGTGTCCTACTCTGAATCCCAAACCTGTGAGCAAATGGATTGCTTGGAGAATGGGAAGTTTTGTCCTCAAACGGGCTCCCAGCAGCACAGGGACAGGTAAAGAACCCCCAGATTTTTCCTGCTTTTGTTTAGAAATGTTTAAAGGGAACTTTGTGCTGGAGAACAGTGTTGCTGTGAGAAGAATGAACTCCTCAGAGCAAGGGTTACAGCTCCATATCCAGCAAATCCTGCAGACACCATTCCTTCCTTCAGGATCTCAGTCCGGGCCCCCTCGTTCTTCTCAAGAGGTACAGACACACTGGGAACTGCAGGAGGAGTGTTGCACTTTTTGATTTGGTTTGATTGTGGATGTTTAATGCTCTCAGAGACATTCCAGATGATTGCAGAAACAGGGCAAATAATAGAACTCTTCCCCCCAGCAGTGGCTGCCAGGTGGCTGAGGCTGGCAGAGCCCTCCGACGGCTGCGGAGGAAGAGGAGGCTCCCTCTGGATTCGGAGGATGAGGAGGAAAATGCATATGAGGATGAGGTAAAGGAGGCTGCATGTCTTTCCTCTCAAGAGAGCTGTGAAAAGCAAGGGCAGTTGTTTGTCTCAGAGTTCCTTCTGCAGAGCAAAGTGAGCTGAGGGAGGTTGTTCTGAAGCAAGGGGATGGTCTGGGGCTGATCCGGCTTTACAGCAGTGATGGGAATGTCTGCTCTGAGGAATTGTAGGGGTGAGTGAGTAGCTCATGTGAAGTGAAAGTCAGGGTTTCAGACTGTAACTTTACAGGTGTAGCCACAGCCCTCTACACAGAGTGTATCTCACAGTAGTAAAACCACCAAAATACTTTATTTAACTGCACTCAAGTACTGTTTTGAGATATTGAAGATTAGTGCCAAACCACAGGGTTTGGCTGGGGTTTATTAGGCACTTGCATGTACACTCACTGCACTACCAGGAACCTGTATTAATGCTGGATAAATAGGAGTACCTCAGGCTGAGCTGATCTTTGCTGAACTGTCCTGAAGCCCCTCACTCCCTCTGTGCAAGCCTGTGCTCTGCTCCTGCCTGTGCAGTGTCTCTCTGAGCCATTTGATCCACAGACTGCTGGTGGTTCTGCCCAGCAGAGCCCCAGGGGTGGGTGTTGGTGGGTCCTCGAGCTGAAACCTCTCGTGTCATGAGCAGTTTAACTCATCTCATTGCTCAGCTTTTCTCTGTGAGGTGGGTGAGCTGTTTCAAGGGATGGAT
Organism: Campylorhamphus procurvoides; assembly: GCA_013396655.1. Lineage (NCBI taxonomy): Eukaryota > Metazoa > Chordata > Aves > Passeriformes > Dendrocolaptidae > Campylorhamphus > Campylorhamphus procurvoides. The sequence continues at coordinate 443,846 of WBMV01007113.1, read as the reverse complement.
GTTCTCAGGAGTCCTTGCAGTCTGTCTCTTCCCCCTTCTCTTCCTCCCTGTTTAAAACTGTCCCCTGTCCCTTCTGGGGCATTTCTGGTGGCAGCTTTGCTTTGCACCTTTGCGGTTTGCTTTGAGAAATGACAACGTGGGAGGAATCAAACCTGGGTTTGAAAACCACCCAGAAGAAACATGAATGGCCATTGGGCTCAGAGTGCCACAGGGAGGGACACCACGTTGTCTGGGGGGGTTCATCTCTGGCAGGAGTTCCTTGAAGTTCTGCTTCCTTCAGGGCTTCAGCAGTGACTTTGCTTTTTCCTTGCATCCATCCCCTGGCATAGATGGACATGAGAAAGGGAAAGGAGAATACAGGAAGGCTGCTGGGGTGAGCAGCAAATCCTGCACTGCAGAAAGCAAATCCTCTGCATTGTCATGGAGATTTTGGGCCCGAGCTGCTCTTCAGCAGCCACATTTAAATGAACTTCAGCAGCATGTGTTAAATAACTTGTAAAGCACTTGGGGATACTGCAGGATCAAAGTTCTCTGTGTAACATTCCCTACTGCTGTTCTTGCAGGGTTATTCAAGAGACAGCAATGCTGGCTAATAGTCCTCTTAGTTACCTGCTCCATCCTTATTGTACCTGCATTGTGAGATGATCAGAGGGAGGGAAAACCAACCTTGCTAAACTTCTTTTTAACATATCTGTGTCTAGGAGAAGAATAAATCAAATAATATGAAAAGCCGCAGAAACACTAAACCAATAAAACAAGGTGAGCTAAGCTCAGAGTCTCTTTTCTTGAATGTTTATAGCTTCTTTTTAGTGGATATTATAAAGTGAATAATAATAAATAGAGGAGGAAAGGACAGCAGAGCTCATTTCACATTCAGAGTAGCTTATTAGGTACATAACCCTCTTAGCACAGGCAGCTTGTGGGATGTATTAGCAGGAATACCCTGGATTTCCCTGCATGATGGGCACAAGGGGAAGATCTGGAAGGAGTCAGCCTGATCCAAAGCTCACTGAAGACAGTAAGAATCTTTTCTCCATTGACTTTGGAGAGCTTCACAGCCTGAGCCTACAATGCTAAAGAGAAAATCAGTTGTAAACAATGTGATTGATTGTAGACTATGAGTTAAATGTGTTCTGTACCTTAAATGAGCTAGTGTGTAACTGGGGGAGATGTTAATATGCATTTAAAATATAATTTTCTCAGTATGTGACTTTAGTCCTACTAGAATGAAAACAGGTTGTTGTTTTCATCATCTGGGAGCTGCCTCTCTAGGAGGTCATAAATATATATGTGTATGTATATATATATAAAAAAAGAGTCTCGTGAACTGAACAAAAATTCACTTGGTTTTCATCTGTTTTATTGTAGGTTTATTGCAACTGCAATTACATGCCTGTCTGTACTGTCTGTTAGTTTACATTTAACCCCTTACTCCTCTGAAATATGAGGACAAGGAATTAATTCCCACAATTTTAAGTTCCTCTCTCTTGTCCACACTTTCCAGTGGCACCTTTCCACGGGCAGCTTGCCAGGCAACCCGGGGGCCACAACTCATGTGGTCTGTGATACAGTAAATGTTCATTTAATGAGGAGTGAGCAGGGTTTTCCTCCTGCTGGAATTCCTACTTTTCCTCCAAAGCTGGGTAACACTGCCTCCCTTGGAGGGTGTGGGGGAGAAGAAGAGCAGGAAGCACCCAGAGAAACACTGATTTTCCTCTTTGTTTTTGATCAATTAGTGCTTCCTGGAAAGAAGAAGGTATGGAACTGGGTTTCCTACTTGGAAGAGGAACAGATGCCAGCTGCTCCCCTAAAACTCTTCAGAGAGGTTGGCAGCTTTTTGCACTCCCTTGCTCTGTTTTCCTCAGGCAGCATCACAGGATCTCTGGCTCAGTGGAGGTGGGATTGGAGACCATGGGACAGCTCAATGTCTGTCCCATGTCTCTGGCTGTCCAACACCCCTTCCAGCCTTCCCCTGGGGGAAACTGGAGGCAGTCAGTGCTGGGAGTGTTGTAGATTCCCTCAGTGGGTGTCAGGAGGGAGCAGGGAGCTGTGTCCATTCAGTTCAGCCCTGGGGAGTTGCTCCTGTACATTCAGCTCCCTGTGGGCTCCTCAAAGCCAAGGCTGGTGGTCCTTCCACGGAGCTGAGAAGGAGGGTCAGACCCTGCTTAAGGCCATTTGCAATCCCAGCTCAGGTTGCTTTGAAACTTTAATGCACCTCAGCTGTTTCATTTGGATTCAGAGTGCAAGTAAATGAAAACACAGCTGTTTTCTGGAATAACTTGGCTCCAGATCAAACCTGCCCTGGCCCTGTCACCATTGGAAGGTGGCAAGTGGCTTTTGGGGAGAGTCTGGACTGACACAGACAGGGATTTCAGCTTTCCCAGCTCTTTGTTTCTATATTGGGCTGGGAAGGGGATCCATTGGTGTTTAAGAGCTCATTTCTGCCTCTGTTCGAAGGTTTGTTCACAACTAATTGCAACAGGCTTGTGATTCAGTGGTTTTGAGGGATTAATTAGAATAACACATCTGAACTCCTGTGATCATGCCTTTATTGATCCCTGAACCTGCACCTGGCTCTTAGTGCAGCAATCACTTGGGCATAGAATTTTCTCCTCTGAGTTGAAAATGTGAAGCCTGAAATATATCTGATGACTGCTCTGCAATGGATTTTGTCTCTAGGAATTAAAAGCAAATGTTCCTTCCCCCCCTCACAGTATCAGTCATTCCCACAAGGCCGGAATGGATTTAAAGTTGGAATGAAATTGGAAGGGCTGGATCCTGAGCACCCCTCTCGATTCTGTGTTCTCACAGTGGCTGAGGTAGTTCCTTTTCCTGTCTTTGATTCCAAAAGTCCCATGTACATTTAGGATTTTTTTTATTCAACAAAAAGTAGAAACATAAGAATAATAATAGCACTTGAATGAATGAATTAATGGTTAGGAGTTCACAGTGACACTGCAGGCATGGTGGGATGGGTTAAGGGTCTCTGCCTGAAATCCTGTTGTCAGATTTTTACAGACCTGTTAATTGCCTGTAATGAATAAATATGAAAAAGAACAATGCAATTGATTAGAGATTTTCCTTAACTTCTTTATGACCCTTGATGCCAGTCAGAGCTCCTCTCATTGCAGATCCAGGGGTACAGGATGAGACTGCACTTTGATGGGTATCCAGAGTGTTATGACTTCTGGGCTAATGCTGATTCCTCAGACATCCATCCCGTGGGCTGGTGTGAAAAAACAAGCCATAAGCTGCTCCCTCCTAAAGGTATGGAGAAAAAATAGAGTGGTGTACAAGAAACCATAAATTCTCCTAAGAACTGGTTGTCTTGGCTGTGCATGTTTCATTTTTAGTGTGACTTCAGCATGGAACTCGATCTGAGGGGCTAAAGGGAAGAGGTGTAACTAACCCAGTGACTCACAAAAGGACAAAACAGCTTCTTTTTGCTATTCCCAGAGACTGACGTTGTTAGGCAAATTAGGAACTCTGTATTGGATGTCTCCTTGGGGTTCAGGACTTGCTTCTTCCCTGCATTCAATTTCCCAGAAACATCAGAGGGTTGAGATTAATGATTGGCCATTAGAGTGCAAAAGAGAGAGGGGGTTTAGCTGAAATGCACATCCCCTGAAGATTTTAGCAGGGCAGTTACCATGCAAAGTTCATATTCTTCCCAGGTAATTTCCATTTCTGAAAAAGCCATCAGAATGTTCTGGGGCCGTGTAAAACAATCTTTTTATCTCTCTTCCCAGGTTTCAAGGAGGGAGAATTTAATTGGACTTCCTATCTGAAGAATTGCAAAGCTCAGGCAGCTCCAAAAGGCCTTTTTAAGACCCTCAGCACTGTAAGTGGTGATGTGGAATAGAAGGTGTTTCCACAGGTCTGGTGCTAAGGGAGTTTTGACCAGAATATTTACGTGCTTTTAATATGCTCATGTCAGAGGTACAACCCTGGTACAATCAGATGCAGACTACTTCCTACTGTGATTTATTTGAAGTTGGAAAACTAGTACAATTTTTCTTCCTTTCCCCAGTCCCTGACTTCCCAGAGAAAGAATTTGTATTTCCCTTCCTCCTTAATGCTGGGGGAAAAGATTTACTGAGCCATTTATTAAATATATTACAACCCTCTGTTTTGCTGTGTCCCTGCAGTCGAGATATTTGTGTCACTTCCTCCTAATTTAATCATTTCCAAAATAATTTCTGGTTTCCAGCAGCATGCTCCTGTATGCCATGGGATTCATTATGGGGCTGTGGATCTTGAGCATCTTTCATCCCTCAGCCCCTTTGTGGTTGTTGCCCTCAGTCCCTGTGTCACCTTCCCTCCCATCTGTGTCACTGCAGTGACGGATGGGACACTGCAGGTGGACAGGCACTGACTCCAGGAGCATCAGGGCCCAGCCCTGCTCTGCTTCCCACCCCTCTTCCTTGAAGACTCTCCTGGAGACCTGCATTTCTGTCTCAGATTAGGAATTTGTAGTGGTGGGTGTACCAATGCTGTTTCTTGAGCCACAACAACTCTTTTTTGGCAGTAGAAACAGTTAGTGGAAATCTTGTGTGCAAACCTCATGCCAGTAACTCCAGTGTGTTTGCTCTGTGGGTTCTGGGGTTACAACTTGCAACAAATGGGTTTGTAGGGGGAATTTTGCTTGGCTGATTTCCCTTCCCTGGTGTCCTGTTCCTCAGCCTGTCACACCCTCTGGCTTTCGTGTGGGAATGAAGCTGGAGGCAGTGGACAAGAAGAATCCCTCCCTGGTGGGGGTGGCCACCATCACAGACATGGTGGACAACAGGATGCTGATCCACTTCGATAACTGGGATGAGAGCTACGACTACTGGTAAAGACACCCTGTGTTTGCTCTTCCACTGAGGGTACCAGCTGATAGTTCCAATGCAGGCACTAAAGTTGGGATCTTCAGTCAGTTTTGAGGCATCTGAGTAGTTTGAGTTTTTGCAGAGAAGCCCCTCCTGGCAGTGCTGGGCAGCTCAGGGCAGAACCAGTGGGGGTGGCCTGAGCTGGCTGGGAAGCTTTGGAGGTGAAAGGGGCTCCAGGAGAGCAGGAGAGGGACTGGGGACAAGGGATAGAATGATAGGACAAAGGGGAATGGCCTTAGGCTGAAGGAGGGCAGATATTAGGAAGAAATTGTTCCCTGTGAGAGTGGGCAGGCCCTGGCACAGGTTGGGCAGCAAAGCTGTGGCTGCCTCTGGATCCCTGGAAGTGTCCCAGGCCAGGTTGGAGCAACCTGAGACAGTGGAAGGTGTCCCTGCCCATGGCAAAGGCTGGGACTGGATGGACTTTAAGATCCCTTCCAACCCAAACTATTCCAGGAGTCTGTTCTGCAATGCAGATGCCTGACTGGGATGAGCTCAGGGAGTGTTCATGTTACCCAGTCCTCTGGCAGAGCCAAAGGAAGAGCAAGCTCCATCCATGACAGCACCTGGAATCAGTGACATCCTCTGCTCCACTCCTTGCAGTGGGTGTTGGCTGCTCTCTCTGCAGGGTTATGTTGGGAAGCAGGCAGTACTGGAGTCAGGAAAAATCTTTTCCATTTCCTTCAGCAGAGTTTGGCTGAGGCCCTCTGAAAATAAAAAGAGCTGCCAACATTTAGGCTTTCAAGTCCTGCCCTGCACCTGCAGAGCTTTGCCACACTGGTGTTTCCATTCACAGGCCTTCACATCTTGTTCCTGTACCATTTTAGCCTGTGAAGCTTTGTCTCCACACCATGTTTTGTTTGGAATTTGAAAATTTTAATGGGAAACACAAGCAAACAAAGCTTCAAAGTACAGCTTGGCTGAAAACACACAGGCTTTATCCTAGATCTGAAAGGCTGCTCTGGTCCCTTCCTTGGAGCAGGTGGGACAAAAGGGGCTGTCACAATCTGGCCCATTGTCTCCTTCAGGGACTCAGAAGATCTAAACATGTAATAAAATTGGGACCCAGGCAAACTCCCACTGGGATTCAGTGAGGATTAGTGGATTAATGTGCAGCTCTGGACAAAGACCTTAAAAATAATATCCCTTTCTTCTACAGTGGTGGTGTTTGGGTGAGGGACGAGGATTTGGGCTTTGTTTCTTTGCTTCCTTTGCATTTTAGTCTGGCTGATCTGTGTCCAGGCTGGGCTGTGGTTGGAGTAGTTTGTGGTGGAGTTTTGGGGGGGCTTTTTTGGGCTGTTTTTTAAAGCACCAGAGAGGCTGTGACTGCCCCACCCCTGGAAGTGTCCAAGGCCAGGCTGGAGCAGCCTGGGCTGGTGGAAGTGTCCCTGCCCATGGCAGGAGGTTGGAACTGGATGATTTTTAAGGTCCCTTTCATCCAGGATGCATTTGATGATTTTGCTTTGTGTTTCCCTGTGTCTGGAGCACCTCAAACACCTTGAAAACTTGGTGTTCCCATTCTAACGAGGCAATGCTCGTGTTCCACACTGTGCTCACACCCACTGAAAGCATCTGCTCCCCCAGCAAAGGCCCAGCAGACAGCACTGGAAATCCTGCTTTTCTCTTTGCTCTAAATGTGACTGGTGCCAACTTTCCCTCTCTGATTCAGGTGTGAAACGAGCAGCCCATACATCCATCCTGTGGGCTACTGCCAAGAGACTGGAACCCCACTGACAACACCACCTGGTATGTGGAAAGTGACACTTCTTTCCTGCCTCAGCCAAAAAAACTGCACTAAACTGTGTCTTCCACATAATTACATATTTGCAAGTTCCAGGTTCCACTTGGAACTCTTTACTGACTGAACAGTGGTGTTGCTTGTACTTGTTGCCACTGAATTTTATGTTGGCTCTTGGTTCTTTCAATGAATGGAATGGGAGTGGTAATTTATAATTGAATTTGGAGAAAGCAAAAACTTTGAAGGATTTCCAGCATTTCCTTGAAGCTGGAAGGAAAAGGAATGAGTGTCAAGATTTCCCAGATGGAATTTCTGGGAGTGAAGGAGTAGCTGAAGCCACATCTCTTCCTGCTGGAATTTGGTAAACGAAGAGAATGTTGGCAAATGAGAGAGGACAGAACATGCAGGGAAAACAGTGCTGTTTTCAGGCCCTGGAAGTTCTCATTCCCCTTAGAAAGAGCCAACCTAAAAGAATTAACCCTGCCATTTGCCAGACTGACAGCCCTGGAGCAAGAATTCCTGTCATGCCCACGTGCCAGGTGGATCAGGAGGCACTCCAAGATCCCTCTGCATGGGAGGAATTGCCCTCTGTGCCTTTGCTGTGGTTGCAGAAGGGGTTGTCAACATCTGGCCCTGCTCCTGGAATGTGATTTCCTGTGCCCCCAGCAGACCCTGCAGCCACTTCTGGTCTCTGCTGAGGGCCTTAAATGCAGCAATTTGCAGGCTGTGCTCTGCACCCTCCTGCCAAAAGGAGCCAATCCCGAGGGTAAAAATTACTGAAATGGGAAGAGGGGAAAAAAAAGCAGAGTAGTTTCTAAAATGTAATTGCCAGGGAGAGAGAGCCCAGTGTTGTTAGAGCAGCACACCCAGGGAGCCTTTTCTCTCCAGGCTGCTGGTTTTACTGAGCTGGAGGTGAGCACAGGAGCAGTTTCTCCAGTCTTGCAGGCACTCACACATGGAATAGTTAATAAAATGGGAAATTAATTTAGTGAAGCCATTGCACATCACAGGAATCTCTGAGCAGCCTTTAATTGGCAGCTTTCTCTAGAGAGCAAGGATTGATTCAGCTGTGCAGAAATGAACTTGTCAGGGTTAAAGCCAGTGCAGGGCCTGGGGACTGGCAGTGCTGCTGGGGGTGCTGGGTTGGGGGGGCAGGAGCAAACAGGCCATTGCAAGTGCTTAATTAACATAATTAACTGTGTCACAGAGCTGCTGCTCTGTTGTTTGGAACCATAAATGTGGGGGGTTCTTACTTAAATGTTAATTCTAGGTTTTTTTCAGGATACAAGGATTCCAAAGCCTTCTTATGGGAGAAGTACTTGGAGGAAACTAATTCCCAAGCAGCCCCAGCAAGAGCCTTCAAACAGGTGGGTGAATCCCTTGGATTGTCCTTGCTCAGGTGCTCTTACCCACCCTTTTGTGCTGCAGCCTTTATTTTTGGCTGGTTCACCTTGTCTGTGGCAGGAGGGTGTAACTGGGTTTGACTCCAGGATGCTGTCTCAGTGCTGCTAAAACAAAACACACAGCAAAAACCAAGATTTTTTTTTTTATTGCCATGAAAAGCCTTCTTGGAAAGGATTTTTGAGTATCTCCAGTTGCTCCACTGGCAAATTTAGGGGATTTATCAGTCCACACAGATAACTGTGGCACTCAGAGGAATGTGGGATGTGCCTCAGAGAGGGCAGAGAGAGGAGAGAGTGCTGCTCTTCAGCTCAGGGTCTGACTGGGTGGGCAAAGGGAATCTCCCAGTTGACATCTGAGCAGGACTGGTGCTGGTTGAACAGACATTCCCAGATCCTCCCCTCTTGGGGGTCAGGTGGGGGAATCATTGGTGTGAAACTGGGGCTGTTTGGTGGGGAAAGGAGGAAGGAGTGGGACATAGATGTATTTGAGGGATTGAAAAGTGTGCAGTCACCAGGTGTGCCCTCTACACGAAGCATAAAAACCTCTCTGAAGTATTTTCACTGTGCAGTTGTGCAAATCTGTGTTTCCCTGCTTGGTGAGGCTGAAATTCAGGTAGAGAAGTTCCTCTCAAGGTCTTACACATTGTGATACAGATCTTATTTCTTCTGGGGAGGAAACAAGTGTGCTAACAGATGAAAGAGCATCTCTGCCAAACTCCTGGGTGCAGGAGAATCATCCTGCAGGCTCTGAAGGTGCTTCTCTCAACCTTGGGAGCACCAGCTTTTGTTTGTTCCATTGGAGTTCAGTGCATTATCTGGAAGCTGCCTGTGAGCAGAAACAAAACCAAACCCTTCAAAATAACTTAAAAAATACTTTCAGATTGATTTTTTTGTCCTTCCACACTGCTGGCTAACCTTGCTGCACTTTGCAGTATGTTTAAAAATCTTCTCTGTGGCATCCTGACACTTGGGTCCTTCCTCTGAAGTTGGACCTGCAGGTTAATACCTGCTGCCCTCCCGTGTGTTTTGTTGGAAAGGTCTTTGGGGCTGAGGAGAAAAAGCAATCAGGGAGACCTCAGATAAGGGAGGCACAAAATCCAGCCAGCCAGGTTTGATAATTGCCAGATTTCAGCAGGTGTCCACTCCAGGTGGGTGCAGGGTGGGTGTCAGAGAGTTTAAAGAGGCTGGGTTTGCCTCTGTAGAAACGGGGAAGCCACAGCTGAACTCCAGAACATCCCTGGGATTATGGTTTTTAAATAAGAAGGGCTGCCTTGTCTGCCTCCTTTCCTGTTTCCTGGACATCATTGTTCTGCTCCTTCAGGTGTCAGGCTTTTAGAAAAGAGAAGAACCAATTCTGGCTCTCGTGAAACTCCAGAGTGTAAATTAGCATTCAAAACTGTGCTGCAGAAATGAGACAGAAAAAAAAGGGGCATTTGATATATCAACAGTTATTAGAACTCTTTGAAGATCAAAGCTCATTATTTTTCTGGCTTGGTTGGGCTGAAGTGCAAATAAATGGCAAAGTTATTGATTTTTTTTTAAATGATTATTATTATTATTATTCCAGCCAGCAATTACAGGAAATCAGTACATAAAAATACGGGTTGAGAGCCAGAACAGGCATTTCTCTCTGAATTAGTTTTTAAGAGTTTTAAAGAGCTGTCTTACCTAGTCTGGAGACACAGATCATCAGCACAAATAGCAGGTCTCGGGGCTGGATTTCTGCCCTCTCCACCCAAAAGCTCAGGAGGCAGTTTCATTGTAAGCAGCACAATTTCAGCCCATCCCCTTGGGCTGGCAATTTAAAAACCTTCATAAACTACTGCCAAAAGGGCAACAAGCCTTCAGCAAGGCTGGAACAAACAGCCTGGCTCCTCTTCTGGGCAGGATTTGGATCTCAGGCTCCTTCCCCTGGGCAGACAGACAGGCTTGGCTGGTTCAATAAGATGCTCTTAAAAATAGAAGCAGTTTAGATTGTCTGGTTTTAGATTGTCCCCTGGCTGAAACCCCATGGAAAACTCTGTGTCCAGGTGAAATGACCAAGGAGCAACTTCAGGTTTGGAGTTTAATGCCCTTAGCTCAGGATTGGACCTCCTTCCCTGCCCCAGCCACTGGCAGTAAAAAGGGTAAGGGAGAGTGACTGCAATCATTTTTTCATTGACCTGATGGTGTTCAAAAACCCAATTCATCATGTCTTGCTGAAATCCTGACCTCTGTGTGCAGAAGTGAAGAGGGATGTGTTTGGAATGAGCATCCAGGGCTCTGTAACCTGCAGCTCTGCAGGTCAGAGGAGGAATTTGCAGTCAGATAAATGGAAAAATTGGAAAAAGCTGTCTGTTGCTTCAAGGTGACATGTGAGGGGCTGCAGAGGACACTCTTCTGGTCAAGGGGCTTTGAGGAATGTTCACAAAGTTGTGGGGCTGGAGAGGAAGGTGTTCTCAGCAGTTGGTGACAGCCAGGCACATTATTGTCATGAGAAGGTGACCGATGCAGTGAAGGTGACTGTGATATCCAGGGGCTGGTTGTGATGCCAGGAAGGATTTCCTGCAGGGAAGTGAAGAGACACTTCACACCGTGGTGTATTGAGGTGGTGAGCTGGCCACTGTTCTGGTCAGGTGTGAGATCACAGAGTCACAGGACGGTTTGGGTTGAAAGGGACCTCTGGAGATCATTTATCCAAGGCAGGGTCACCTAGAGCAGGTGACACCATTGGGTCTTGAATTTTGCATCCAGGTGGGTTTGGAATGTCTCCAGAGAGGGAGACTCCACACCCTCCACCTCCATGGAAAGAAGTTCTTCCTCATGTTGAGGTGGAACTTGTGTTTTGGTTTATGGCCATTGCTCCTCACCCTGTCACTGAGCTCCACTGAGGAGAGTCTGGTACATCCTCTGAGACCCCTTGGAGATACTGCTATGGATTGATGAGATTCCATCTCAGCCTTCTCTAGGAGAAGGTCATCTCTGCTGGGTTTGGGATGTTGCTGTCAGGCCCAGTCTGTGTCAGTGGAGCTTGTGGAGGTCCCTGGCCTTTTGTCTGTGAGAGAAGAGCCTCTTGGCCTGGCTGGGAAATGCTCCTCAGGCTGCCTTGGGTGGTTGGGGCTCCTGACAGACACTCAGCTCAATCCTGGTGGGAACTTCTGGGCTTAACCTTTTGGGATCTCTGGGCTTAACCTTTTGGGATCTCTGGGTTTAACCCCTTGGGAACTCTTGATTTTAACCCCCTGGAAACTTCTGGGCCTAACCCCTTGGGAGCTCTTGATTTTAACCCCTTGGGAGCTCTTGATTTTAACCTCTTGGGAGCTCTGATTTTAACCCCTTGGGAACTCTTGATTTTAACCCCTTGGGAGCTCTGGGTTTAACCCCTTGGGAACTCTTGATTTTGGGATCTCTGGTTTTAACCCCTTGGGATCTCTGGTTTTAACCCCTTGGGAACTCTGATTTTAACCCCTTGGGAGCTCTGGGTTTAACCCCTTGGGAACTCTTGATTTTGGGATCTCTGGGTTTAACCCCTTGGGAGCTCTGGGTTTAACCCCTTGGGATCTCTGATTTTAACCCCTTGGGAACTCTGGGTTTAACCCCTTGGGAGCTGTGGTTCAGCCCCTGGAGCAGTGTGCTGTGTGGGCTCAGTGCCCAGAGCTCCCCAGGCATGTCAGGGGTGGATGCAAACCCCAGCACGTTCCATTCAGAGCAGGGGACTGGCTCTGAACTCGAGGCTTTTTAGCATTCTGCTTCCAATCCTCTCTTGCAGCGTCCTGCTCACGGGTTCCAGGTTAATATGAAGTTGGAGGCTGTGGACAGGAGAAATCCCATCCTGATCAGAGTGGCAACAATAGTTGCCAAAGACAACCATCGCATTAAGGTATGGCCTTGGTCCCCAGGGCAGAGAACAGAAACCCCCCTTGGCTGGAGAAGCAGCAAACAAGTACCTGGCAGCTGCTGTGGCCTCTGGGCCTGCCCAAGTGGAAATGATTTCTGCTCTGTTGAAATCTGATGGAATTGCCTGGTGGTGTGAGTTACTGTTTTAATGTAACTGCCTGGAAATAACACTTGACAGTGTGATTTTCCATTTCTTGGGGTTTTCTGTGTGATCCTTGGGACTGAAGGCAGCATTAGTGTTCAGCTGGGGGGAAAAAAACAAACCTGACAGGGTTTTTTCCTGCCATATTTAGAGGAAGACCCAAAGCAATTTAAACCCCAGTCTGTGTGGGAAGTGGCTTCATTCTCCAGTATGGATTTGTCACATATATGGATTTTAACTAATTATTTTCTCATAAACACATTGCCAGAAATATTTGTTGTGCTCTGGCTTCTCAGAGATGAAGTGTGAGCCAGCTGAAGTGGAGGCTGCACTGCTGGAGGCTCCTTGGCCAAAGGTCTGCTGTCCAAAGGATGGTTGTGTGGGCAGGAGTGGAGTTCACTTCCCATTATCCAACTGATTCTCAGTCTCATTGATGTGAGCAAAAGCCAAGGTTTGCCAATATACAGTAGCTTGAGACTCAATTCATCCATTTGAAATTTTGCTGCACAGACAAGGCAGTAGCCTTTAAACCCCAGGGATCCTCAGTCTTGGTTAACCTGACCTGCATCTGAGCTACCACCAGTCTCTCATCCAGCAGGAAATTGTAGCTTGTTCACTGCAAAACTCACCAAACTTGTTGGCTTTTATGGTGTTTTGGGCTCCTCAGGAAACAAAACAATGAAATAATCAGTTGTGTTTGCACAGCTTTAGGCTCTGAGTACAGAGCACCCCACAGTGTGTGTGTGGGGTGACACAACCATGTCACCAGAACCTGGTGGCTCTGGAACACACAGCTGCAGGCAAACAAACACTTCCACTGAGCACAGAGATAGATGATTGTGCCTGATGGAGAGAGGGAATGAATCAGCCCCAAGGTGAGACAGAGGGGGAAGTTGCCATCAAAGCTGAGTCATGCCCTGAAGTGTTTCTCTCCCTGACACTGAGCTTCTTGCAGGTGCATTTTGATGGCTGGGAGGCTCAGTATGATGTGTGGGTGGATGCAGACAGCCCTGACATCCACCCCGTGGGCTGGTGTGCCAAGACTGGCCACGCTCTGCAGCTCCCTCCAGGTAAAGACACACTCCCTGCTCTTGTGCTGGGGACTTTTCCTGAGTGCCTTCTGCTCTCCATGTGCAAATCTGTCTCACTGCCTTTTTTTTAATCTTTATTTTCAGGTGCTGAGGATGCAGAGGGAGCAGTGGGACAAGTGTGTCCCACTCCAGGCTGCCATGGGATCGGCCACGTCCGGGGACCACGCTATGGGACACATTACACGTATGGAAATGGGATCTGAGTGCTCTGAATGGTTATAATGCAGCAACAAGCACCTGCACTGCACTGAAATCAGCTCAGGGATTATTCTGGAGATGGTTATATCTGCAATTGCAGCTCCCTCTTGTGTCTAAATGTGCTGTTTCATCATAAATTCTGTTTATACCAGTGTAATCATTATCACTGCAATGCAAACAGATTAATTTGCCCCAATTTCTACATTCCAGCAGTGCTGAAGGAGGGTTTTTTTGTAAAATAATACACCCAAGAACAGCATGCAAGGAGACATAAAAGAGGGAGGGAGTGTGGGTGGGTTATTAAAGTGCAAGAGTGAGGAGAGCTCACTAATATTTTGTGCCCTGCCTTTTAATTTCTTGTGTGCTCTTGGAAGAGAAAGATTTTTCTCAAGTAAACTATTTTAAAGACCGTGAAAACAATCTCAGGTAAGAGGTCTGAAGCTCTGGTGGTTTATAATGCAGTAAAGGGCCTTGAATTTTCCAGAGTGAAAGTTGCAGGACTCCCTTGTTTCCTGAGTGTTGTTCAGATAAGCAGAGTACAGAGGACAAGCTCTTCTTTAACAGCATTACTCTGATTTTTAATTCTGCCACGTAGTCCTCTGCTCTCCCACACCTCAAACTGGCTAACAACATCTCCCTGAATGTCTGTGGGCTCATTTTCTCTGGGTTTGTGGTGCATTTCCCTGCCTGAGGCTGGTGGGGTGGTGTGCCTGTAAAGCACTGCCATCCCTGTGTGGTTTGTGCCTCTCTCCCAGGGTGGTTGGCTGCCCATACTCTGATGTGAACCTCAACAGAGAGAGCTCACTGCAGGACCGGCTCAGTGGGGAGAGACCTTCCCCTGGCAGTGCCATGCAGAGAGCCAAGAGGCTGGAGACTCCTCAGGAGTCCTCTCAGGGGGACTCTCCACAGTCCAGGTGAGCTGAACATTGTTCTTGGCAGGTACTGGGGGACAAAAGCATTTACAAGGATAGAAAGGAGTGGAATTGGCAGGGAGGCAGCAGAGCACTGAGTTCATCTGTCTGTAATATTGACCCGTGCCCCAGACACTCTTAACACAGAGCAATGCACTTTTCTACCCTCATATGCCTTAATAGGTTTCTTGATTCCTTAATCCTGCTGCTCTGGTCACATTCCAACAAAGGAAATTGCATTCTGTCTCCATAAATTTTGCCTTGCTGTTTCAATTTAAAATATGTTCTTTTCCCCCGTTTCCTGTCCTAAAACTGTCAGGCCAAGGTTATTTTGCACCATTAAACTGTAAGTGCAATCCAGACTCTGTGTGTATCACTTGGCAAACAAGTTGATCTCCTTCAGATACTCTGTTTTCTTCCATGAAAATCTTGGATTTGGGCAGCATTGAAGCAAACTGTGTGTGAGGCAGTTAAATATGTTGTGGGACAGATCAGGGCATGAAGGGTTTTATTAAGATCATCTTTAGTCATCACAAATCCAATCTCACTGGGGCAAACTCCAGCAATACTTTTGTTTTTTGTTGTGCATAAAGGCTTATGTATATATTTTTATTTTAAAGTTCATCTATTTAATGAGATTTATAACATTTGCAAGGTCTGTTTGGCCAGAAGAAAAGAACTGAATGCTTCTCTCCCCTCCCTCTCCTCCCAACTAGAACTGTGCAGGACTCCTCATTTCCTAATTTTCACACCAGAATTGATTGCATTTCAGTGGCCCCCATAAAGCCCTCTCAGGAGATCTGGAGTTCTCACAGAACAAATGGCATTCTGGAATTGTGATATATTTCTATTCTTATAAGTATTTGATTTCCTCATAGTGGGAGGTCTGAATTCAGCCTGTAAATGTGGTAACACTCCTGCTTGTCCTTCCTTGGCCAACTCTCTAGCTCATTTTATTATGCATCAAACTTAGTCATGAAGACCCTAAAATGTTATCCAGAGGTATCAGCATTCAGAAATCTTAAATGCCTTGCTTTCCTCAGAACACAGTGGTTTCCTGGAGCTGCTGGGATCACAGCCTGAGTCCACAGAGCCTGATTTATTCCACAGAATCTCTCCCAGTCCATGCAGAGGAGGAACAAAGCACTTTGGACTCGTGGGGAGGGAAAGTTCTACCACTAGATGGTAGTTGCTGCTCTCACTTGGAAGGAGCAGCCAGCTTTGCACCCCTGTGGGAAAAGGGAACAGAGGATGTCAGCTTAGCTCCTGTCATTTATCTGTCTCTCCAGAAAATCTGCAGCAGACAGTGAGAAGTGGTGTCAAAGCAGCCTTCACACTCCATCAGAGCAGTCTGAAAACAGTCAGGAGAGAGACTGGAGAGAGGAGGATTCCTCTGCAGCCATCAAAGCCACGCCAAAAACGTAAATAAGAGTTTGGGGAGGTGTTTTTGGGCATTAACAGTCATGTTTCTTGCTGCTGTGTCTGAAATAAAGATGTAAATCAGGACTTATAACAGCCCAGTGTGATCAGAGATTCACAGCAGGGATTTCAGAGTGACATGGGGAATCTCCTTCCTTCCTCCCAATATTTTGGACCCTCTCTTTCCTGCAGTAAACTCAAGCCTGAGTTCTAGCCATGAGTTTGATAGCACAGCCCTGAGCTCAGAGAGAGGTCTGGGATGGAGAACTTGCTTATTTTAAGAGAGAAAAGTTTCTAGTTTCTGTAAGTTTCTAGAAGTCCCATTAATCTCTATATAGAGGAGAAATTGCCTCCATTTCTGTATCCTCTGAAATGTTCTCTAATTGGTGCTTTCAGGCTTGGCTGCTCACATGCCTATATCAAGTTCCAGCTGGTGAAACAGGAAAGCAATGGGAAAGGTTGGTTAAATTTTATTCCTTCTATATAAATATATCCCTGCAACATCCCCACAGTCACAAGGAACATTCAAAACTTCACAGCTTTTTGGGCTCTGATTTCACAGCCAAGAGAAAGCACACACTGGAGGTGATGGCAGTGGTGGTTTTAACTCCTTTAAAGTGATGAGGAAGAGTGGAATCACTTAGAGGTGAAAGTTTTACTACTTTGCAGAGTGAAACCTTGTATTTATTAACTGAGAAGACAAGTTTGCACCAGATCTTGTGCCACTGCAGACTCTTCTCTCATGGTTTTCATTCCCAAACAGTCTTTGCCCTGTGTCAGGCCATGTCAGAGCCAGCACAGTGTCAAGGGAGACTTACTTTAAACCTGGCAGATAGTTTAAGTTCTATCAGCTTCTTTTTTTAGACCCTCCTGGGTATTCAGGAACGTATTCTGAATCATCTGGGGGCTCTTTTTAAGGTTTTCTTAAGGATGGAATAAAGAAAAAAGAAAAGTTAAATGGGAAAACAATGCTTTTCTTCCTTTCCTGGTACATGACAGGTTAAGTTTCCAGAGCAGCTTTCTGCTATCACTTTAGCAAACCATATGCTTAACTTTGAGATTTACTATAAAAAGCCATTTCAGAGAAGGGAGCTGACCAGGCTTTTAGGAGGATTTAACATGGTAATAAGTCTCCAATCAAAAATAGCTAAGCAGGCACAAACTGGGACAGGTGCCTGGCCTTTTTTTTTTCATTTTTTTAATACTCATTTCTACCTAGTGCTGAGTTGTGCACTCAGAGCTGAGGGATGTGCCAGCTCTGAGCTGCAGTTGCAGCTGGCAGGGAAAGTTGCCCACTTTCCTTCCCCTTCACCTGACACAGAGGGATGGGAGGGGAATTCTGCAATGATCCCCTGCCCTGGCATTTCACAACTACCCAGAGCTTTCAGCCCAGCAATGTTTCAACTCTGAGGTCACTGCTGCCTTCTCAGAGGGAAAGTCATTTCTTGAGGTGCTTGGGGTGCTCACCACGAGGGAAGGAGTTGGTGTGAGATGGGAGCAGTGCCCACCCAGCAGTGGGACAAACTCTGGGCACGAGTGGCACCTCCTGGAGCAGGAGGTGGGGACAAGGCCACCACCATGACAGTGGGACAGGGGTATCACTCTGCCAGGAGAGTGTCCTGTTGTCACCAGGAGCTCCTGAACTGAGCAGGTGTTACTCAGACTTGAATTTTTTTTAAGTTTGATACATTTGATGCTGTCCCACTTCCTTCAGGGTCATGGAGGGAGGTGACCCTTGGTACAGGGGAGTGACCATTCCATAGGACAAGCTTTCCCTCCAGTGCTGCTTCTTTCCCTTTGGCTCTCAAAGAGCTGGAAACCCACGGAAAAATCTGCTTTATTTTTCAATCCACACTACTCTTTTCCTTTGTGCTCTGCACGTGGTGACTGGCACACCCCCAGATGTGACACCCCAGCCCCCTGTGAGCCGCGGGGGGCACAGGGAGCCTTTCCAAAGGCTGGGATAACTGGGAATGCCCCGTGTTTGCCACGGGATGGCGCCTGGCAGGCTGGGCACGCCGGGGGCTGGGGGCAGCCCCACTGCAGAGCCCAGCAATGTTTCCCAGCTTGTTTCCATCCTCTGCCTCGCTTCCTGTTGTATAAGCAGCAGGGCCCTGCAGGACCATGACTCTGCACTGCTCCAGTGATCTCATTAGGGAGGGGTGATTTCTTCCTCTGGTTGTTGGTTGGGTTGTTGTTTTTTTTTTCTTTGCCTTGGTTTTTAAAGCTTCCGTCACTTGACACATGAGGAGGGAGTTGATGTCTGGAGGTAACAGGCAGCACTGGTGGCCTGGGAGTGTCCCCAGGAGTGAGCCCAGGCCAGGGGCTGGCAGGCACTGAGCCCTCCCCGGGCTGGCTGGGGCTGGCAGCTGGAGCTGTGCCATCACTTCCCAGCCGAAGATGCTGTTACCAGAACTCCTCCACCTTGTCAATAAAACGCTGCAAACATCTTCTCTGTTAGCAGCATGACATCATTTTCCAGAGAAGAAGCTCAGGATAAAGGCTCCAGCCTGGCAATCTTATCTTTTTTTTCCCCCTTTCCTGCTCAGGAGGGTGGGAAGAACACCCTGGAAGCTCAGCATGCCGTGCCTGGCCTTCTGACCACCCTGCCTTTCTCTCCCCTCCAGGCTGTGACCCTTCCTGCTGCTCTGGTGTCATTGCTCCTACCTGCAGGCTGGCTCTGACTTGTCTCATTTCCTTTTCCAGCCCCTGATTTGGATCTCCAGCAGGCCCTCCACCAGTCCATCTTCATGCCTTCCCTGGCCTCTAACCCGACCCACCGCCTCCATCTCTTCTGGGAGCAGCACTGCAGGCTCTTGCCAGAGGTCTCAGGCCTCACAGCCAAACAAGTTGCCAAATGGACTGTGGAAGAGGTGAGTTCCCTGTTCCCTGGCCTCTCCTGGGGTGCAGGAAAGCCAGCATCCTCCTCCTCTGGAGTGCTAATTGGGAGACATCTTTATTTTCTTCCCTTTCCTCCTCTGTTTGCTGTGCATATGCTACAGCTGACTCAGCTGGAAGTTGGGCCCAAGTCCCTTTATCAGGGAAGGATCCCTGTTAACCCTCTGGTATCCACAGCCTATTGCCCTCAGTAGGATTCCCTCCCTCCTTCCCTTGGTTTGTTTATTTACCCCTTGATCTCTGAGTCCCCAGGCCTGGAGCATCATTCTGACAGCACATTCCCTTTCTCTCTGATCTCCCTCCCCCTCTCCCCTGGCTTTGCTGCTGATTCACTTCTACATGCAGAGAATTCCAAGCTGTGCATGCCCACTCCTCCTGCATCTCCCTGCCTGATTCCCCTGGGACAAAACTGCCCACAGCCTGACCTGATTCCTGGCAGAGGTGTCTGTGCAGCTGGGGATGTGTGTCTGCAGCTCTGGAGATGTCTCCTGGAATTAGGTGGTGTGTGAAAAAGCAGGAGTGTTTTGTGTGCTGAGTAGTTGGTTTTTGCCTCAATGCCTTGGGCATAAATAACATTTGTCTCTGTGCTTGGGAAGTGGTGACAATTTGGATCCTGGCACTTAATTGCAGGGCATTTAATCCAAGAGGAATGTGCTGTGGTGTTGCTCTTGCAGGGATGCAGGAAATGTGCAAAGCAGGAGAAAGGTGCTGCTGGTGGTGATGCAGAGAGGATCTTTAGAGACTTTCAGAAAGTGCATTTTCCCTGAGTGCCTCTTAACAGCAGATAAATCCAGTGTTGACTTTGCTCCTCGTGCTGGAGGACTGCTGGGAGTCTGGTGGGATTGCAGGGACAGGGGAGATGGGAAGGGGATGGAGCAATTAGTGTTATTGGTTTAAAACTTGCTCGTTTTTTGTTGAGTTGTTGAAGGGGTTTTTTCCTTGGTGGTTTTTTTTTGTGGTGGTTTACTTGTCTGTGTTTTTTTGTAATAAAATTGTTTGAATTGATTTCATAGCAAGGAGGAAAAAAATCTCTCTGAAAGATTTGACATTCCTGTCCTTTTGAGAAAGCTGCCAATGATTTGTCCAAAAGGTCTTTTAAGCAAATCAATACAGTCAGAAGCAGTTAATCCTCTGACATGATAATCAAAATCTCTTTCTTTTGGATAAAACAGGGAGGCAGGTTTATGGAAGTACAGTGTCAGGATCCAAGCCAAATAGAATGTGTCCTTTGCAGTTGACCTTTAAAGCAACTGCTGGGTGCATTTAAGTGAGATATTAGTCTGATAACAGAGGAGTGTGAGCAGGGAGCACAGGGCATGGATGCAGAGCATTGAATATAATGATTCCAGCCTGGAGCCCACTGAACTCTGGGCTGCAGCCTGAAACAACTGAGCAAGTTTTGGCTACCAGTGACTGGCATATTAAAATCTCAGTTGCAGCCCCACAATGGACTGGCTGAAGCCATTACAGGTTTTTGTCTTGAATTTCAGTAAAGTGGGTCTGCTTTTGCAAATTATGTTCATCCCCAATTCCCAGGGGGATCAGTTTGGGCTCTGGCTGAGCACTTGCAGGATCAGCATGTGCAGTGCAGGGAAGCCTCAGGTCTGGGAGATGAAAGCAGCAGGACTTGCTGTGTTTTAGGGAGTCCAGAGTACATTTGGTCTGTTGGCATTTGGGCTCCCAACATCTTCCTGCAGGGCAAACATTTGCCTTTGGGTTGTGCTTTGAACTCTGCTGCACAAAGGAGCCCATTTTGCTGATCTGAAACAAGAGCGACGGGGGTGTAAAATTCTCCTTTGGTTTCAGGCTAAAGAACTGGTTTTATTTTATAAAACCCACATTAAGGGAAAAAAAAATGTTGCTTTAATTCTCTGTTGGTTGAGAACAGCTGAAATGGCAGAGCAGCAGCAGCATTATTTCAGGACCCTCCAGCAAAGAAACTCTTGGTAACACTGAGCAGGCTACAAGAGTAGTTACTTTAATGCAGCTTTGGTATTTATTGAAAGCTTCCTGTCATGTTTTTAGAACACAGCACACTGACTCACAGAAGAACATTAAGATGTGCTGGAGTTTTATTGTTCTTTGGCTAATCCTGCATCAGATGTTAATACCTGGGGGGGGAGACTGTCCTTGTGCCAAATGCTTTTGGGTTTTTAAATCCCAGTTAAGCCCAGCTTGTCTGTGCCTGGCCTCAGGAGGGGTGTCAGTGAAAGGGCTGCAGTGAGAGACAGGCATTTGCCATCAAGGGATATCAATCTCACTGTGTCACATCTGGGATCACATCAGCACCTTCCAGATGGGGCACGTGGAGTTCCTGAGGTGTTCTCAGGATTCCACAAAGCTCTTTTCCAACCAGTGGGCACTGGGAGTGTCAGAGCTTCCAGCAGACAGCTCTGGGAGCACTGGGCTGGGTACAGCAGGAACCCATTTCTCCAATTTCTCCATTCCTTACAAAGGCAAAGTAGTGTTTTGTTACTGGTTTATAAAAGGAGTCAGCACTTGCACAGAAGAAAACTTGGAGGCACTGCCTGCACTGCCTGATGGAGATGTGGATTTTAGAGCTTCCCTTTAAAATGGAAGCAGGAAGGGCTGGCAGGCATTCACCTCCTCAGAGGAAAAGCCTTGCTCCCACTGTGTTCCCATCCTGTCCCATTTCCTCACCTTGAGCCCCTCCAGCCTCTCCCTTGGCCTGGATTCAGGGCTTCCCTGCCACCCTTGGGGGCTCTGTTGGCTTCCTGTGGTGTCCCTGTGTTTGTGTGACCCCTCATCCCTCTCTTGGGCTGGGGACTCTCCTCCCCAGCAATGATGGCCCGGGCAGGTCACTGTGGCTCCCCTGCTGAGTCCCTTCTCTCCTCTTTTGTCCTCTTACATCCTCCTTCCTTCTTTATTCTCTGTTCCTGCTAAACCCCAGGGCTCCTGTTTGTTTAAAAAGCCTCTCCTGTGGCACAAAGAGCTCGCGGTGTCCCTGCAAGCCACTCCTGGGACACATCAAAGGTCTGTCACTCGGTGTCTGTGACAGCAGCCAGCAGCAGTTGTGCTGGGAAGGACACAGGAGCAAGGCAAGCTCAGGTCACTCCCAGGATTTGTCTGGCAGCCTCTCAGTGCCACAGACACTGAAGAGCCTCTTGCCCCGAGGGGCCCGACTGGCTCTTAAATTCTGGAAGGCATCAGGCCCTGCAAAAGGGTTTTCATCTGTGTTTTAATTAGAAGGGGTGGGGGGATTCAAAAGGAAACGAGGATTTTGTTACTGGTTTATACAGAAGCAAATGTGGGGATGGGGATGTGGATTTTAGGGGTTCCCTTTCAATGGAAGGGTGAGTGAGAGGGATGCTCTGCTCTCAGGTTACACAACAGATAGCACAGGAGTCAGAGCTGCTCCTGGCAGGACAGAGCAGCCCTGGAGGGCACTGAGAGCCCCGTTCCTGCCTGGCCACAGCTGGGGAGGGAATGGCTCTGAGTGTAGTGGTGGGATCAGCTGGAGATGCCGTGACAAGACCTAGGAGAGACTGGGACAATTGTGAATTGCAAGGGGTGCTCGTGTGTGACAGTGACCCCTCCCAGCTGCTTGTTTGTGTCCAGGAGGAAATGTCACATCTGTAACAGCTCACATGGCTACGCCTCATGAAACAGAGCTGTTCCTGCCAGGGAGCATCCAATTAGCAGGAGATGTTTGATCTGATTATGCCTCAATGTACAAATCTTCGGTGAACCGGTGGAGCTGCAGCTGGAGAAGACAATACACATTAACTCATCCTTGACTGCTCCTTGCACTCCTCAGAGTTACATAATGCCACCCAAAGGCTGCCTGCAAGTCTCCAGGGAGATTATTCCAAATGTTAACAGATTCCCTGCTCAGAAAGGTTTTCTCTAGTGTGAAATGTAAAATTAACTTTTCCTTGTTTAATCCTCTTGGTACCATGGATCCTGTGAACCCACCACGGATTAAATAAAACCAAAACTCCTTTCCTCCCCAGCTCTCCTGCCTTTGGATGTTGGTAAACCAGCAGTGCTCATTCAGTTGGTTTATCTTGTCTCTTCCAGGCATGTCATCCTGGGAAACTGTCTAAATCCTTTTTTCTTCCTAATTTTCCTCTCCAGCAGTACTGTAGAGAAAGTGAAGTTGTGGATGGGTTTAAAGTAGTGCAGCCACGTACAGTTTTTAATCTGGAAAAACAGTGCTGATTTTGTGAGGGTCTTTTGGAGGAATGGAGGAGCTGGACTTTCACAGGGAGACAAATGGTCAAATGGCAACAAGGGCCAGTTATTGCTGGCAACCAGGATATGCAGAGGAGTTGCAGCAACAGCCCAGAAATGGGAGAGTTTTAAGTGTTTAATTTTATTTAAATTCTTGCATAAAGAACTCCTGCAGAAATACAGGCTTTTTGCTTGGTGGTGTCCCATTTTCACTGTCCATGTTTGTCCCCTGTAATTGCAGGTGGTGAGCTTTATCCAGCGTTTACCTGGCTGCAAAGAGCAAGCCTCTGTGTTCAGGGAAGAGGTAAGTCTGGAATGCCCTGGACCTGCTCAGCCATGTCACTGCAGAGCCTGTGGCATTCAGGAGGCAGCTGAATTGCAGCCTGGCTATAATTGCATCCTGCTGCTTTAAATTTCCCCTGCAGTTGCAGTCCCTGAGCTTATGCTGAACATCCTGTCTTGGCCGTTGTGCCGTGGCTTTGGCACCGCTATAAAGATGTCCTGTTGGAGTGGGGTGGGGTGGGGAGGATCTTGTCTGCTGCCTCAAACAAGGACATGATGCTGCTCCTGGGGAGCCTGGCAGGCAGAGGATTTCCCAGGAATTACTGGCTTTCCCCATGGGGTGAGAGCAGGAGGAAAACCTTCCTTTGGAACAAGAAAAGGTTGGGAAGTCAGTGCATGTCCTGCGTGCTGTGTGTCCTGTCATTGCTGCCACAGGCTGGGCTGGGCTTGTTCCCTGTTCCCCAGGGCTTCTGGGAGTCCTCCACAGGCACAGGGCAAGGCTCTCCTGGTTTTTGGAACACTTCTTTAGGTGCATCATAGATGGGGGCTGTTGAGTGCTTCAGCTTCCACTTCCAGTGCAGGTGGTGCTTGGAGGCTCTTTATGAGCCCCCCGTTAATTTGCACAAATGGACCTTGTCCTGGGCTCATCCCACAGTGTGGGCACCATGTGAGGGGGGGGGATTCAGTCCAGTG
Organism: Campylorhamphus procurvoides; assembly: GCA_013396655.1. Classification (NCBI taxonomy): domain Eukaryota; kingdom Metazoa; phylum Chordata; class Aves; order Passeriformes; family Dendrocolaptidae; genus Campylorhamphus; species Campylorhamphus procurvoides. The sequence goes on along the minus strand of WBMV01007113.1, from coordinate 420,133 downwards.
AGACCCCACCTGCAGAGCTGCCTCCAGCTCTGGGTCCAAGGGCTGGAGCCCCTCTGCTTTGGAGCCAGGCTGGTAGGGTTCATCTAGAGAAGGGAAGGCTCCAGGGAGACCTGAGAGCCCCTTCCAGTGCCTAAAGGGGCCCCAGGAGAGCTGGAGAGGGACTGGGGACAAGGCATGGAGGGACAGGACAAGGGGAATGGCTTTAAGCTGAAGGAGGGCAGATATTGGGAGGGAATTGTGCCCTGTGAGGGTGGGCAGGCCCTGGCACAGGTTGGGTAGAGAAGCTGCGGCTGCCCCATCCCTGGAAGTGTCCAAGGCAAGGTTGGAGCACCCTGGGCTGGTGGAAAGTGTCCCTGCCCATGGCAGGGGAGAGAGTTAAGTGTTCTTTAAGGTCCCTTCCAAGCCATTCCATGCCATGGTTGTGTGGTAGCTCTGTAGGAGCTCAGGGAGGGGCTGTGCCCCCTCTGCTCCCTTGCAGGGACTGGAAAGGGCAGGTTTGGAACAGTTCACTGCTCCAGGGCTGGCTCCTCTTCAGGGTCAGTCAGGCTGCAGTGCACTTGGTGGATTTATGTATCTGTGCTTTCTTTTGCCTTGCCCTAAAAACATGCAGACACACACAAAACAGAGAGCAAAGCAAAGGAGGCTTGCTAAAAACACTGTCCACAATGTCACAGTGCAGGGCAGTTCTCTTGAGCTGAACAGAGTAGGAACAGTGACATTTATTCCAATGAACCAATCTTGCAGTGTAGCTGAGTGTAAAAGGGGCATCCTGATTTCTGGGGAAGATGTATTTAGAGGTAAGAGAGCTAGATCAAATGTACCAAGCAAATCTTGTAATGCATCCAACCATTCTCCATGTATTTTATTTATTCTGGCCATAATTTAAACACAGCAACTCCTTTCTGGTTCTGACAGTGCCATAGCCATGGTCTATTTTAATCCCTGACTTCCTGCAGCCTCCAAGTGTGGCTCCCTGTGCCAGATTTGAGGGGCTTGCATTGTTTTACAAGTTCATGCTCCAACCAAATTGTCAGTTGGAAATGAAAACCCTTTTAGGAGTTTGGCTTTGGCCAGAGCAGAGGTGTGAGTGGCAGGAGAGCTGAGCCCCCCCAGCCTGTCCTTTAGCTGGGCTCAGCCTTGGAGGGCTCCCCATCCAGGAGAAATAAATCCCTTGTGGACCTCTCTTGGCGGGGGGCTGGACAGGGATAAGTTGCTGCTTACATTAGGAATGAAGGGAACAAATTGTGCACAGAATTTTAAAAACCATCCAAATAAGATGGAACAAAGAAATGAATAATAAAGCACAGACTTGTTTCTAGGTCCAGTTCAGGGCAGGTCTGTTTAAAATAAGCCTGTGTGAGGCAATGCAGTGAAAATGAAGCATAGGAATAATATTGGACTCCAAAGCATTTTGAAATGTAGGACTGTTTTCCAGCAGTTTTCTGCTCCTCTTGACTCTATTATTTAATTTCAGCAGCAGCCCCATTTGTTTCAGGCTATTTTTAACACATTCATTGCAGTAGTGCAGACTCTGGGCAGCTTGAAATTAAGACTGAGGGATGTTGTGTGGCCATCTGTGGACTTGGAGCAGTGCTGTCATTCCCAGTGGAGCAATTAACTTCCCAGTTCCTCCCAGTTAAGCAACTGGGAGGTTAAGTAACTTGCTAAGGGTCTCTTGTGTGGTGAGAGGTGGAGAGACCAAATCTCCTGGCTGCCAGCTCTTTCCTGTAATCATATGTTTGTCTGAGTTTACTCAGCATTTCCTCCTGCACCACTCCTTGACATCCAGAAAGAATTCCAGTTGGGAAGACATCAAACCCAGCAGAACTGTTATTTTGGCTGGGCTGAGTGTCCCTTCTTGTCTGCTGCACTGGGGAGCATCAAGTGAGGGGAGGAGACTCTGTCAGTCCCTGTAAATGGACTTTAATGGAATAACTTAGGGAGACACATAGTTTGTCTGTGTCCATTAATCTTTGGCTTCTTCCTTGCAGCATTTGGGGTATATATTAATTACATCTCTGTTGTCTCTGTGGATGTTCTTGCTCAAGTAAATTTTTAACCTCTTCCTAAAATAGGATGTCATGATTTCACTCGCTGCCACCTAGAGCATCCTGGATGTTCACATGGTACTATGTTAATTGCTTGCTTAATTTGCATCTAATTGAGTATCTCCTTGCTAGTGGATTAGGAGAGTGTGTTTTTCCAGACTTTACCATGGTCAGTACAGCACATGATCTATTTTTTTTGCTGAGCAGGCCCAGTTAGTGCCACTAAAAGGGATTTCACAAGAGCCTCCTGTGTCTCCTTTAAACAGACTTGTTGTCTTGGGGGCATAAAACATCCCAGTTGTGGATGTTCACATCTCAGGGATTATTACAGGGATCTGTAATTGTTTTAGCAGAACTGACCCAAAGAAAGCAGGAAAAAAAAGGGTGTTTTGCCTTTAAATGTTACCCTGAACAGCTTAAGGGGGTGGAGGAGTCTGTGCAGGGACAGTTTGCACTGAACACTGGAACTGGGGAGTTTATGTTTCTAATCATCTTGGATCAGGGGAATATATTAATTCTTGGATAGATTCACCCTCTGGATTTTTTTATTTTCTGGCCACAGATTGGGAGTAGATTTTTGGCTTTTTAGAGCAATTCCAGTTGCCACAAATTCTGTTGAAGAAGCACTTCCTCATACTCTCTCTCCATAAGCACACAGTGAGGCTTCTCTGCAAGAAAAGGGCTGTGAGACAAGGTCTGTGATCCTTGCAAAGGGCAGCATGTCTGGGAACATCCCAGGCTGTGGGTGCCAGAACTAGGGAATGGCCAAAAGTGGCAATCCTGCCTGTCCCATGCTGGTTAATCCCAATTTATTGTTGTGTCCCAACCCCCAGCAGATCGATGGCGAGGCTTTCCTGCTCCTCAAGCAGAACGACATCGTTAAAATCCTCAGCATCAAGCTGGGCCCTGCCCTGAAGATCTACAATGCCATCCTCATGTTCAAATCTGCAGAAGACAACTGAGAAGAGCCCTTGGGGCAGATCCCACAAGGAATTCCCAGGGACCAGATCTTCAGCTCTGAGCATTCCGACGTGCCCAACAGGCGGATTCTGGGACCCCGATGTCTTTTAAGTAGAACTAAGTCCAACTATTTTGAGGTTATAAAAAAATCCTGCCACAGCCTGGAATATGGGGCAGCTTCACTTCCAAGAAGAGGATATTATTATATTTTGTAACTGAATTTGGTTTTGATATATCAATCTCTTTTGGAGATGGAGAAGAAACCTCCGGTTCTAAGGGGAATGAATCCAGGGTAGCATTGGTGGAGCTGCAGGAGCAGGAAGAAAGCTTGGAGTAAAACTGACTCTGTGTCCATGAGAGTGCCTGCAAGAGAGCCTGGGGGAGCCCCAGCCAGGTCAGGATGCTCTGCATGTAGAGAAGAGAGGGTGAGGAAGGAGGAAAAAGATGCACTTAAAGCAACTCCCCCATATCCTGTGACTCAGGAGCTGACCTTTTCAGGAGTGTTAAATTCCAGCTTCTCCTGCTGGTCCTGCTGGGTCTGGTCCCCTTGGTCTTTGGGCTTCCTAAACCAGGCAGGGAGCTCCCATCAGGGGTGGCTTGCACTGGTTCTGCCAGCAAGCAGGATCCTCATTTATATCACCAGAGCATGGGAAGCAGGACCTGGGCAGGAAAAGACCCCAGAAAGCAATCTCCTACTGGAGACAAATATTTTAGCTGTAATTCTCCCTTTTGTGCAGCTGCTCTCTGGGCCAGGAACATTTTCTGGCAAAGTGGCACAATCAGAAGCACTTGGGAATTGGATGGGTCTGTTCTTGTCCTCTGCACTGTCAGCCAAGTGCTGGGAGCAGGAGCTGGAAACCCAGCAGGGGGTGTGTCAACAGATTTCCTAGAAACAACTGGCTCTTCTCTTGGACAATCCAGCCTGGGGAGTGGGGAGTGCTTTGGGCTTCTCCCCTGAGGTGGACTGAGGGTTTCCTGCTCTGCTCACAGCAGTTTTAGGGATGTGCCCACAGGACTGGGACACCCTGCAAGGGTTCTCCACACTGTTCCTTCCTGAGCTGTCCTCCCAGTCCTCTGTCCAAGCTTCCAGCTGCTGAGAAGGTCCTTGTGACTTGTCTAAGGTAGGAAGTTCCTTAAAATTGTGAGTAGAGCAGAATCCAGCCCACTGAAGCCATTCTGTCCTGGAGTAACAATTTAAAGCAGCTTTTATGCATGCTTTATTTTTTATAAGGTGTTAAGGAGTTGAAGCCTTCACAGAGAAGACACAGGGTTGGTGGGATATTGAACAGCTGAAATGTTAAATATCAGCCAGGCAGCTGCAGGAAAGAAATTCATTGCAATGTTAAGGACCAGGCAAGAGATGAATTTTAACTTACTAAAATGCATTTTTAGTCTGATAAGCAGGATATTCACCAAAGAGTCCCATTCCTTTCTCCTGCCCTGCACATCCAGCATCAGTGTGAAGACTGGGATTGTAAGTGGCATGTCCTGGGCTCAGACAGAACTCACCTTCTGGGCAGAGCAAAATTGTTTCTTGACAAGTGGAGCAGAGGATCCAGAGCTGGACTGGTTTATTCCTGGCTCTCCACTGACTTGCTAAATAACCCTGAGCCTTTCCTTGCTCCACTTTCCCTCTCTGTGACACCCAGCCACGTGGGGTGAGTGCAATTTTGCCTTTCTCTTCTTCCCAACAAGCAGGTCCTGCCAGAATTCCTGTTTCCCCTCCTTCCTTCAGGAACCTGAGCTGGGGGACAGCAGATTGCCTTTAGCCCTGAACCAAAATATAATATTAATTTCATTTCTTTTACTATCTATAGACAGAGGATGAAGAGAATTGGTTAAACAAGCAGTGAGATTCTAGTCAGTGAAATTATTCAAAGAGAAGAGAAATCTTTAATCCTTGGGGCTTCCAAGCCAGCTGGATCAAAGAGGAAAATGTGTTCTTGGAGGTTGTTCAGTGACAGCCAGCACAGTGCTTGCAGCAGGGGGGAAGGAGGAACCTTTTAGGGATGGAAGGAGGAGGAATGTGCTTCTTGTGCCTTTTTTTGTAATCTGATAATTGTCTTTGCAGAGCAAGCAGGAATGTGCACACATCTCTTACCCACTCCTTCCCCCACCGGAGCTGGAGTGCAACAAAACCCAGCGACTTCACAGGGCAAAAAGGTTCAAAACTCACTAAATTTACAAGGGAGAAAAACAACCAAACCAGCTCATCTTTCAGCCCCCCAACTTAGGAGTTCCTGGGTTGCTGATGCAGTTCCACTGGGGTCAGGGAATGTTCCTTTCCCTGTGTTGAGCTGTTCCTGCTGGCCCCCTCTGCTCTGCCTGTTCCCAGCCCTGCTCCAGGCTCTGCACTTGCCTTTGGTTTCTGATGCCTTCTTGTCCCCTTTGAAACGTGCACTTTGAAGCAAAAAGCCCAAAGTTGTGGCTCTGGGGGGAACAAAGCTGAGGCTGGATAATTCCAGCTGGGATTGGGAGGATTTGGGGTCTGCTGGATGGCAGCAGGACCCAGTTGTTGGCTCAGCTGAGCCCAGGATTCTCTTAGAAATACAGATATATTGCTCAGGAGCCACCCCGAGCTGTGACAAATTCCCATGGGCCGGCAGGGAAATTGGGAGGTTCCAGATCTCTGAGTGGGTCTTTTTCTTGGCTCTGTTTTTGTTCCTGTATCCCTGTTTTTGCAATGCAAAGCAATCGATTTTTTCCTCCTTTTTTCTCCTTTCCCCCTGTCTGGAGCCCTGTTTCAGTGTCTCTGTGCCATCCCCAATGATCATCCTTGTAATCCAGTAGCAGCCAATTCCAGCTCAGGGTAATGAATCCCATTAAGGTTGGCCAGGAGCGCTGGGCAAACTCTGCTTTTCCAGAGGGAGAAACCCAGCCCTGAGCCCAGGGATAAGCTTGTTCAGCTGGGCAACATTTCCTGCCTGCTCCTTTCATGCCCTGCTTAGGGATTTATACCACAGAGAGCTTGAAAGTTTTTGACATCCCCTCCATCATGTGATGAGCCAGCTTATTTTGGAGATTCCTGTGACTCGAACTGGAAACACGTGCAGGGGAAGGGAGGAAGGCTCAGCTCAGCCTCGGGAATGTTTGCCTCTTTTAAACCAAAAACTTGAGCTTTCCAGCACTAGCCATGACCTTGCACTCCACTGATGCTTTCCTCTGGAAATGTGAATAAAATTAATATAAGTTCATTCTGTGTCTGGGGCTGGGTTGGCTGTCACTGGTGTGGGTTGGTCATCACATGGGTTTCCTCCCCCAAAACCCCAACCTGGCAGTCATGACACAAACGACACATTTTCATCATTTCTCTCTCCTGTCTGGGTGTCTTATCTCTGTATCTGAGTTCCCTTTGATGTGTGCACAGGACAGACAGCACCAGCCTTGGCTGTGGATGCACCTGATCCCAAATTCTCACTGTTCTCTGCTGCTGCCAGAAGGTTTTAATCAGAGAATCCTGGAATGGGTGGGAAAGGACCTTAAAGCCCATCCAGTCCAACCCCTACCTTGTGCCAGGGCCTTACCCCCCTCACAGGGAAGAATGTTTTCCCAATACCCAATGTAAACCTACTCTCAGTTTAAAGCTATTCCCCCTTGTCCATATAAAAAGTCCCTTTCTGTCCTTCTTGGAGCTCCTTTAGGCACTAGAAGGGGCTCTCAGGTCTCCCTGGATCCCTCTCCAGGAGAACATTCCCAGCTCAGCCTTGCAAGCACCAGTCCTAAACTCCAAAACCAAAGCCAAGGCTCTCCAGGAAAATCAGAGACCCCTGCAGTGTGTGTGCAGATCCCACCAGGGAATGGTGCAAGGACAACAATGACACAGAATAACTGAATAACAGAAATAAACTACAGGTTTTTCCTGCCCAAGGAGAAACACGACTCGGGAGCAAAAGAAATTCCACGTTTGCCTGAGCAGAATAACCTGCAAATCAATCAGCCATTTGGGGGGTTGATCCTCCCTGCTCAGTTCCAGCTTCTCCATCCAAATATCAGGGAAAAAACGAAAAAACCTTCATCCTTTCACAGAGCAACTGAGATCCCAGAATTGCAGGGACCCAGAGCCCTGCCCAGCCATCCCCATTCCCAACTCCCCCACCAGGAATCCCAGCACGGCAACAAAAGCAAACAAGGCGAGGTTTAAATAGAAGCAAAAAAGCCTTGCGAGGGAAAAACCAATGAGAGCAAATGTTTACCCCGGGGATGGGATAGTTTAGGAATTCTGGCTGGGAGCCAACTCGCCAATATTTTTAGTTCCCAAGGAGGTTTGTAAACCTTTGGCTGCCGGAGTGACTGATCCCTGGGTGCCCTGGGATGGGGGACCTGCTCCAGGTGTGGCTTTAGGAAACCTGGGGAGCAGCAGGAGGAATTTGGGGGCACATTGCACAGCTAATTACAATTAGAGCAGAACCAGGTTAATTGTCATTGCTGTGGGCACAGAGGGAAGGAGCCCAGCTGGGCATCGAGGGAGGGAGAACAGACACCGACCCCAAAAGGCAGAGTTTTGACATTGATGAGCTGAGAGCAAATTCTTGCTGGTTTTAGTTACACACCCAACTTTGGGAGGTGCTTTGGGGACATGGCAGAGTCCTGGCATGGTCTGTGATGGGAAACCAGGAGGGATTGAGGAATCCATGAGGAAATCACGAGTGTTCCAGAGCCTAAAGGGGCTCCAGGAGAGCTGGAGAGGGACTGGGGGCAAGGCATGGAGGGACAGGACACAGGGAATGGCTTCCCAGTGCCAGAGGGCAGGGATAGATGGGATATTGGGCAGGAATTGTTGGCTGGGAGGGTGGGCAGGCCCTGGCACAGGGTGGGCAGAGAAGCTGTGGCTGCCCCTGGCTCCCTGGAAGTGTCCAAGGCCAGGTTGGAGCACCCTGGGCGGGTGGAAGGTGTCCCTGCCCATGGCAGGGGTTGGAATGGGATGAGCTTTAAGGCCCCTTCCCACCCAAATAATTCCATGGCTCTCTGATTCCACATGTGGCACACCCAGGGGGGACTCTGGAGGTTGTGGGGGGGTTGCTGTGGTGGAGGAGAGTCCCTGTCCCCCCGAGCTTCCCCCGTGGGTTAGATCACCCTGGGGCTGCCTCAAAGGGTGCTCTGCTGAGCATCTCATTAAGAAAGCAGCAGCCAAACACTTTCAAGTGATTCTCGACACTGATTTTCCCTGTGCTTTTGCATCAGGTTGAGGTGTAAATGAGGATTCCCTCGGGGCTCAGTCACTCTGCTGTTACCTGGGGGTGTCCAGGGGGGTGGGTGCAGCACCCCAGCCCTTACTGCTCATACACTCTGGCTGCATCCTGCACCTCCAGGGACCTTGGGGGTGGCTCTGCCTTGATTTCATACACAAACACCTCATCTCACCCCATAAACCCCTCAAATCCTATAATTTTCCTACAGCAGGAGCTGCAAAGACAAAACTTCACTCCCCTGAGAGCCCAAGCCCAGCAGGGAGGAAGGATGTGGGGAAGGACCTGCCCCCTCCATCCTGCACCTCAGTGGTGGGTCCTTTTGGGCTCTAAAGTGGCTTTTTTTTAATCAGTGCTGCTTTAAGGAGCTTCTCTACCTGCAGAGTTGTCCTGGTCCCTTTCAGCTCTGCCCTTGAGCCGACTCAGATTCCCTGAGTGTTCAAAAAACATTCCCAAAAGGTTTCTTTCCAAAGTGAGACGAGCTGGGGTGGTGGCTGTGCTGGAATCCAGCAGCTCTGGGGGTCAGGGCTTGGGCAAACCCCTCCACTTCTTGAAGAGCATCCTCCTCAAACTCCCAGGGAGGCTTTTCCACCCAGCTCAGGTGCCCGTGGTGCTCTGGGATTTGTTATCCCTGGCAGGCCCAGGGAAGCTCTGGCATGTGTCTGCTGCTCCAAGTGGGACCACCCAACTATTCAATGAGGCTCCAGATGGTTTTCACACTGCCTTGAACTCGTCTCTCTCAGGGATGGGATTGAAAAAGGCCAGAGGAGAGGCTCGAATATAAATTTCCCCATTCCCAAGCACGTCTGTGCTGCTGGTGGAGGGCTGGGGAAGCTCTCACTCTTTGCTTTCAATGAAAATATTTCAGAGCTCTTCATTTCAGGACAGTTGAAATGTTGATTTTTATTTTCTCCCCCATAAACAGATTTTTTTCCTCCTCCTTGTGCTGTGCCAGCTCCACATGCTGGAAGAATTAACCCAGTTAAGTCTCCAGAACTCAGTGGCACCTTCTCTCTTTTTCTCCCTGGGTTTTTTTCCCTCTCCCTGGTCGTGCCTGTGGGATTTCCCTGTCTGTGAATCTCTGCTGCTCCTTCTCCATCAATCAGTTCATTCTGCTGCTTTCTCTCCATCAATTCCCCTCCCATCTCTAAACTCTGCACCCACTGACTTCCCCTTCTCTTTGCCCCCATTCCCTCCTTTCCCCACCTTCCCCACACCATCCTCTCTCCCAAATCCCCCTGGCCCTGTGTCCCTGCCTGAGCTGAGCACCCAAGGACAGGAGGTCCCTCAGGCACTGAAAGGCAAAGAACAAACAGGGATTTTCCACCAAATCATGTTAAAAACCAGCATGAAGAGCATCTCAACCTGCCCTGCTCCCACTGAGTGGGGCTCCAGCCCCTTCCCATGGCCAGAAATCCCAGGCTAAACCCCAGCAAGCAGCACCAGGTCCCTCCAGCAGCCCCTCTGTACCCACCAGCACAGCTGGAGCCAGCACAGGGTGACCCAAACCGAGTGGGAATCCCACAGTGCTCGAAGGGTTGAGGCTCCTCTGCCAACAGGGGATGCTTTTGGGGTCCTTGTGCTCACCATTGGGAGGTCCCAGGCTGGGCTGGAGGCAGGAGGGACCATCAGAGCAGGGCTGGTGGTTGCAGCTCATGTCAGGGCAGCACCAAGTCTCCAGCAAAGGCAGCTCTGGGAATGCTTCCCCAAGGGATGGGAGGCCCCTTTCCCACCCTCCTCGCCATAAATCAGCCTGGAGGTTTTCTGTGTCTTCCTCGCCGCTTTTGCTGCTTCCCAGGAGTTTTCAAAACCCTCTGCTGAGCACCCTCTTTGCCCTAAATAACCCCAGAGCCAGGCAGTTGATAAAGGACCCGTTTACATTTCAAATAAAGAAAGCATTTTTGGCTCTGGGTCAAACCCAAGTTGTGTTCCATGTTACCAGTTTCACTAAGTCACTTCTTTTTATACCCAGGCAGTTTCTCTTCTGAAATGTGCATGAGGACACTGCAAACAGACTCTGGGTTTTTTTCCTCTTGCAGAAGGTTTCCCCAGGACAGAGGCACCGAAGCTTTTCTCCTGCCTTGAAGTTGATGCTTGTTTATGTCTGTTTACAAGCAAATTCCATTAAAAGCCAGCAGTGATGCCGTGGATGTCACTGTTGCACGTTGCCACCGTATTTCCCAGCTGGATGTTGTAAATAACTCCACATCCACTACAGATGGAAAACCTTGGTCAACTTGGAGCTGGAGCTTCTGCTCACGCAGCCAAGGAGCTTTGTACCAGGGGGGAGGCAAAAATAACAGGGTTTGCCCTGAAACTGCAAGGAAAAGGGCTGGAAATGAGCACAGGCAAAGTTAACTCCATCCTCTTGTAGCAACAAAGGGCTCGTGGGGATAACCAGGAGGAGCACGAGGTGCTGATGTCCCCCCAAAATCAATATCCACCCCAGCTGGAGGCTGGGCATGGCAGGAGAGCTCAACCAGGGCCTTTGGCTCTCACCAGCCTTGAGAAGTAACCCCGAAGCCATTGGGGTGTCACAGCCTTTGTGGAGAGGTGATGGAGCTTTTGGGTGGTCCCCCAGCCCTCTCCTCCTCTTTCTGTCACCCAGGAGAGGGGGATGGGATCTTCCTGCCTGAGCTCTTCCAGTGGGAAGGGCTGGGAACGTGTGTGTAAGTCCTTTGGATCACTGGAAATCAGCTCACAGCAGCTTTGAGGAGGAAAATGACACAGTAAAGTGAATTCTCCAAGGGCTGTTTGATCTTAGATCCAAGAAAGCATCCAAAGGAAGGACATGAAGGTGGTGAAGGGTCAGGAGGGGCCACACGAGGAGTGACTGAGGGCACTTGGGGTGTCCAGCTGGAGAGGAGGAGATGAGGGCAGAGCTCAGGGGATCTGCAGCTCCAATCTCTGCTCTGTGGGGACAGGGACAGCCCCCAGGGAATGGCTGGAGCTGTGTCAGGGCAGGCTCAGGGGGCATCTCAGCCAAAGGTTCTTCTTCCCCCAGAGGGTGGTGGGCACTGCCCAGGCTCCCCAGGGCAGTGGGCACGGCCCCAAGGCTGCCAGAGCTGCAGGAGGGTTTGGATGATGCTCTGGGGCACAGGGGTTGGATGATCCTGGTTCCTGGTTGTGGTTCTCTGATCTTCCTGAGCTCTCAGCCAGAGCAGTAGCAGCTCCATCCCTTTCAGAAGACATGTCTGGTTATGCTCATCTCCGACTCCCTCCGAAACAAGATTTAAAATAGAGCTCCCCTTCAAAGAGTCAGCTTTGTTTAGCAGTAAAATTGATTAATCACTGGAAGGGCTAAAGAAAACAAAACCTCCTGTTGATCCCATGGGGTCAGACCTGCTGTGGCAGAGACTCTGCAGACAAGGGGTGCCTTTCCCTTCCCTCGCCCTCATCCTCGGGGAGAAGCTGAACAGCTTTGGACCTCCAGGGACCATCTCGTCGTTCTTGCCTGGTTCAAGGGAGAGGAGCATCACCCTGAGTAGCTACAACCCGGAGTATCAGCTGCTCAGCATGAGGGCAAGCGAGGACAGGAGCTGCAGGCTGAGCCTGCTGTGCCACACTGAGTGCTGCCAGCTTTCATCCCTCCTCCCTGGCACGCCAAGGCAAGGGGAGAGGGACAGGGCAGCTCTGGTGGCACCTGGCAGGGGACAGAGATGGGCAGGCCACTGGCCAAAGTCACAGTGGTTTCAAGTGGCATCAGCCCTCTGAAAGATGAATGTCTGGGCTGGACACAGGGGAAGGAACCCGAAACGAAAGGAATCCCTTTTTCCTTCCACAGCAATTTTGGGATCAGCTGAGTGGAAATGCTGCTTTTGCCCCTCAGCCCTGAGGAGAGCCCAGAGCAAGGCTGATATTTGGGTGGCTGAGGTCAGGAGTGGGGAGTCCCCTTGGGCAGGATGGATGAGTGGGATGCTTTCTGGATTATTTTATTAAGACAACACTGCAGGATTTCTCTCCTTTCTCTACCCTGCCCGTGCAGGCTCTGAGCGTGGTTAACCTAGAAAAGCTCCTTGCAGTGCTCAACAAATGCAGGATAATTTTAGGGAACCAAAGGATGGGAAGGACCCCAGGAAGGGGCAGGGTTGGGCTGTGTTGGAGCTCTGCCCTCCCTGGGCAAAGGGGCAGCTCAGCTAAACCCACAGATGGGAAAGTTCAATAGTTGGGTGTGAGATCATGAAATAACCTCAAAAGAGTGAAAACCCCCCCACTCTGATACTCCTGTGGGAGTTTGGCTTCATCAGCACTCCTAAAACCACCAGTGGAGCCCGTGGCAGTGTTAATTGTTCCCTGCCTCTTAGTGTGTAATTGCTCAGCCCCCCCCAGCAGGGTTAGCAAAGTGCTCTCCCAAATGGCACCTCCTTTTTCTTGCTTTATTTCCCTGAATTTCATCTCCACACAGTCACTTGGAGGGCAGAGCCGAGTTTTCGACTTGCCAGAGTGTCAGAAATCATTGCTGATGCTGCTCCCTCTCCCCTGGGCCACTGATGGCAGCAGAGTTTGCAGTGCTGCCTTGGGACAACTCCAGGCTTGGGGAGCTGATTTGTTACCCTTTTCTCCGGAAAATCATCCCGAATTTCACATCTTTTCTAGGAAGATTAAGCAGCATTCTGACAGCTGAGTTCCCTCTCGGGACAGGATTCCCAGGAATTGCTTCCCTCTGGGTGAGATCCAAGGCTGGGGCTGTTCTTAGTTGCTGTTTAATTAGTTCTCCAGTTCTTTTAGTGCAGATCTACATAAATTAAGTATAATAATCTTCATAAGCACTTTTGTAAGGAACAGAGCCTTGGAAGGGCTCTGCCTCATGGCACAGATTCCCCACCTTCCCTTTGGACCTGCACATCTCCCCCCTCTCCCTGTTTCTTCCATTTTTTACCCTGTTTTTAGCTCTTAATCCTTGTTTCTTGCTATGTCTGGGCCTGGATCTCCAACCAAACACTCCATGGCAAGAGGGATGGGATAAAAGGGTCGGGAGTTTCCAAACCCCCCATGGCAAGAGGGATGGGGATAAAAGGGTCAGGAGTTTCCAAACCCCCCATGGCAAGAGGGATGGGAATAAAAGGGACAGGAGTTTCCAAACCCCCCATGGCAAGAGGGATGGGAATAAAAGGGTCAAGAGTTTCCAAACCCCCTATGGCAAGAGGATTGGGAACGAAGGGTTTGGGTGACTCAGACCCTTGTGAGTGGCTCAGACACCTCGTGGGTGGCTCTGCCACCACCCAGCTCCCCCGAGCTCCACCACGTGCCCTCGTGGAAAGGAAAGATGCTGCTTTTGTTCCCTCTGCAGCCCCCAGAGAGGCTGAAATGCCTGAGCTTGACTCCTTGGCAGGTGGCAGCTACTAATCACACCCCAAAGCAAATGTAAGCAGCGGTAAAAGCAGAGATCTAATCACGCCGGGGAAGGGCAGAGGTGCCATTTGGCAGCTCCAGGAAAGCTTGTGAAGAATCAGCTTTCCTCAGACTATCGGTCCTTGGGGAACGCTAGCACATGCAATATTCAGTGGGACATGGAAAGCAACACAGAAAGAGCCAGAAATATCTCCAGGAAAAATCTCACGGATGGAGATGGTGAGGCTGAGGAGGATCAGAGGGTTGGGAAGGCTCTGTTGGAGCCACCACGCCTGGAGACCTTCATTGGGAGAAACCTTTCCCCACCTCACGAGGGGGTTTGGGGCATCAGGAGGCTTCCCAAGGCCTGGGATCTTTGTGGAGAGCAGGAGGGGCAGGAGGAGGGTGGGCACAAGGGGCAAGCAGAGGAGCCCAGCACAGCCCTAATCTCGTTGCAGTATTTTCCATAACATTCCAACATGGCCATAATTATTACAGGATTTTCCATTACCCAGCCTCTAATTGAAAACTTGCTGGGAGAAACAGTGTCAGGTTCCCTCAATGAAAGTTATCCCTTTTATTCCCCAAACCCCTCCACTTTCTGGTTATTCCCTCTCACTCCCTCCTGGGTCCTTTTGCTGGTGTCTCCTCCCTTGCTCAGCCCTTTGGTGCCCATAAAATATCTTTATTTCTGCATTCAGCACAGCTCAATCCTCTCCAGGGGGGATTATAAAGTGCTTTTTTCATGGTGGTCGTTACCTTTGCACTGGTGGCTGTGACCAGGACTCATCCCAGGCTGCAGCAACTCACTGGGATTATGGATTTTTGGGATGGATTGGGATGAGTTGTGTAAGGCTCGGTGTTTTCCAGGTAAAACTTCTCAGCCCAGGCTGAAAACTGGTGGGATTTCACCTCCTGAACCCCCAGCCACACATCCACCTCCTCTCCCCTGCCCCATCAACCATCAGCCCAGGCAGTGAGTCCTTCCCTCTTGGAGAGCAGGGGGAAAACCCACCAAAGAACTGCAGCTTTGAAGTTTGCTGAGCTGCAGGGGCGAGAGGCAAAGCCCTGCTCTGCCAAGGGCTGGGCTGCTCTAATTGCAAACAGCATCCCTGGCTCTGCTCTGGAATTCCTGCCCCCAACCCTGTCCCGAGCCAGCTGCATCTCCCAGGGGCTGCTCCAGGCTCTGCAGAACCACATTTGGGATGTTTGTCCCCAGGAAGGACGAGCAGGGCAAGGCTGAGCTGTCCTGCCTGGTGCCAGGCTCCTTTGGGCACCAAGAGAGGGCACAGGTTGGCTTTGCTGCTCTGCTCGTTAACATGTGGGGTTAATTAAGCCCGAGGAGGGGCAGGAGGCTGGCAGGGGGGCTGTGTGTGTGTTCCCAGAGCAAACCATCCCAGTCCCTGCCAGGGGCAATGCTGCCAGATGGAGGGAGCGGGCACAGCCTGGCTCTCCCCATCACTTCGAGCTGCACAATGTGCTCTGTGGGCACCTTGTCCCTTCTGCCAGCCCAGGGCACAGGCAGAGACTTTGGGGGTGTTCACACAGTGGGTGTGGTGGTGGCATCAGGGGATGGATACCTGGTTTTGTGCCCCATCTCCCGGTGCCCAGAGTGGGGTCGGGCACACTGGGATGTCTCCTGTGGTGTGTTCAGAGCACAAAACTGAGGAGGAGAAGCTGAGGGAGCTGGGGGGGCTCAGCCTGGAGAAAAGGAGGCTCAGGGGGGACCTTCTGGCTCTGCAAGTCCCTGCCAGGAGGGGGGAGCTGGGG